>JAUZST010039776.1:0-27030 GCA_034779995.1 Parotocinclus haroldoi
TACCAACAGTGCTAGTTCACGCTAGCAAACACGCGGCTTTATCCCGAATATCGCCACTTCAGCTACAAAATACGGTACCAGTCAATTACAAGTAATGGCGTATACACCCTAGCTAGTGCACTACGTCGCCAGTAAGAAGGTATTTGGTATTTAGCCCTCGCGTAGCGCTGCGGTGGCGTTTTAAGCAGACCGGAGTGTGGCCTAGCTAACTTGGTCATTTAGGCAAGGACTAAATTGAATTGACTTATTGTGCTTAAACTGTAATTGGAATGTATTTCAATGTAACAAACGCGATACATTTTGGGAGGAAATTTAGATTTTTGTTAACTCGGAGAGCCAGGCTGTTATATGAATGGGTCAGCGTCCACGTGAATAATTTCGTTTAAAAGCATTGTTATTAATGCACAACATTTAATACGTGTTCTGCGATATCCTCTACGTTTCAGTTTTGTATGTAAATGTGTTGAAAACGTCATTTTTTGGATCCTATAGTTAAGACAAATGAAAAGCGCTTCGACACCTTGCACCGCATATGTTAAAAACGACAATTCAGTCGCATAAAATTGCAATTAAAATGATTTCTCATGATTTTATGCGTTTAACCTTTACAGTTATTACGTTACCAAAAACGGCAATAGCTGAAAAAGTCTTTAGAAGTTTTTAAGAAGGCTCTCCATGTACCCACTAGAGTAGGACGAGTCACAAGTCAGTCAGGATTTATGTCCTGTGTGTAATTAGCTCACTGCTTTGTACAGCTGCTGGTGGTGAAAATGTTTGCATGTGTGTGCTATAATGTGTTGCACTTTCTTTTATTTTGTATTTTAACATCCTAAAAAAAACCTAAGGAAAGATGCAACGTGGCAGTTAATACATTTCTGGTTATAATAGTGCTTTGGCCAATAGTGAAATAACGTCTGAAGAATTATCACAAAAAGTAAGCTTTATTATTTGCTTATAGTGATTCTATAATATTCTGTCACCCACATATGAACGTTACAGAGGTCTACAACAACATGCCTTTTTCCCGTTGGTTATACACCTGCCACTTTCTTAGTTACACCACGTTTCCCTATTAAGCTGCCTCAATTCTTCATGACATTGATTCAGAAAGGTGCTGGAAACTTTCTGCAGAGATTTAGATTCATATTGTTGTGAGGTGCTTTTGTGGACTGTGGAGGACATCTGAGAACGGAGAACTCATTGTCAGGTTCCAGGAACCTTTGAAGTCCTTTGAGCTATGTAACGTGACGTGTGGTTCTGCTGGAAGTAGCCATCAAAAGATTCTACACTGTGGCCATAAAGGGATGGACACGGTCGGCAGAATAGCTCAGGTAGGCTGTTGCATCTAAACGATGCTCACTTGTTATTAATGGGCCCGAAGTATGCCGAGCAAATACCACCCACACCATTATACCACCACCACCAGCCTGAACCGTTGATACAAGGCAGGATGGATCCGTTTTGTCCACCTGAATGTCGGAGACATAAATTAGACTTAAGAGAAAGCAATGTATCTTATGTGGTTCGGTTTTGGTGTAGCCAAACGAATTGTGGCCCCAGTCGTCCTTCCTTAGCTGATGGTTTGGTCTTCTGGCGCTGTAGCCCATCTGCTTCAAGTTTCAGTGAGTTGTGCCATCAGAGATGCTATTCTGCGTACTTCGGCTGTAACGAACGGTTATTTGAATTAGTGTTGTCTTTCTATCAGTTTAAACCAGTCTGACCATTAATCTCTCATCTTTGGCATCAAAAAGTCACCTTGTTCAGAGAACTGGATATTTTCTCGTTTTTATCCATTCTCTGTAAACCCTAAATAAGGCGCTGTGTATGAAAATCCTAATATATTAGCAGTTTCGGAAGCACTCAGACCAGCCCAGCACCACCTACATTAATTCCATCCTCCATCCATCCAATATCTTCCACTTAATCTGCATGGGGTCGAGGGCCAGCTGGTGCTCACCCAGCAACTCTGCGCAATGGCAGGAACAACTTTAGACAGGGAGCCAATTCATCATAGTGCACACAAAGTCACGCACACACAAAGGGCCACTTTAGAGACCAATTAACACGCATGTCTTTGTACTGTGGGAGGAAGCCGGAGTACCCAGGGTAAACTCTGCAGACACGGGGAAGACCCAGGCTGCTCCACCTTGGCATTAAACCCAGGACCCTCTTGCTGTGAGGCAGCAGTGCTGCCCTTATAGAAAAGTAGAGAAACATAAATTTAAGTGCTTAAGTTAAAAGCCTGAGGTTTACTTCTCACGTTTACCCTGTGTTTACCATCAGATGTAACATTTCGGGGGTTATTTGATAAGAGTCTGTCTGCAGCAATGTGATGTGCCAATTTTATCCACCTCTCCTCTCCTCCTGAGGTGAGTCTGACTAATATATCCTGTCCATCAGTTATACTTTGAGAAATTTTATGTTATTAACAATTTGTCTTCTGGACTTATTTGACTGTTTCTGCACGCTTTTAACTTTGTCTACATATAAACTCTTTAACAATTTTTATTATCCCTTATCATTATCAGAAAATTCATCTATGCATAGATTCCAAAACACACTAACACTCTCATATGCTTTGTGATGGGACCTCTGATGTGAAAATGAACTTAGCTGTAATATGGGACCTGTACATTGTAACCAGCGGGTGTGAGGAAGTGTTAATGCACACACATGCTGAACATACACCTTCTAGTAACAAGCCTGACCAAACACTGCATGTTATATTATTGATTGCGTCAACACATATGGTGTGAAAGTGCACGACAAGGGACCAAAAACGTTCAGGTTGTGCTTCCTACGTGTTCCAGATTACATTATCTGATAAAGGGGAACTAGACTAATTGCTGATTGTTCTTTCAGTTCCTTTAGGGGATCAGCTTTGTAGCATTGTAAGCTATTTAATTATGTTCTTTTTGTAATATTGATTGTGATGCTTTTTTTAACTTCTCTTTTGTAGTACTAAAACAAAAACTGTTTTTGGTTTCAGACAGTAATATGCCTCTGGAGGATGGACCTGCACCCACTGGGGAAGGTGTGATTCGTGTTGATTTCTTTCACTTTGTATCTCAGAAGTTTGAATTCATTTTACCTGCTTGTAACACTTTAAAAACATTTAAACGCATGTTAAATACATTTCAACTCTTTTATAGATGCAGAACGGGAGCAAGCTGAGAGTGCCAACAGGTGATTTAATAAACAAAATAAAATATACTCTGTGTTTGAAATGCTCTCACAACGAGCACCTTAAAACCACCTGCCTATCCGTCCATCCATTATCTTACGCTTAATCCACAAGGGGTCGCAGGCCTACCTGGCGGCTCTGGGCGCAAGGGCAGGAACAACCTTAGACCAATCTATCGTGGGGCACACACACTACGACACCAGTTAACCTAACACTCATGTTTTTGGGCTGTGGAAGGTAACCAGAGTACCTATAGTAAACCCATGCAGACACGGGGAGGACTCCACACAGAAAGGACCCAGGAAACTCCACACTGGGATTGAACCCTGGACCTTCTTGGCAGCAGTGCTACCCACCGAGCCACCGTTCTGCCTTACCACCTGCCTAATAATTTGTATATTGACCCCCCCAAGGAGGTCCACAAAACCTATGAAGGTGTCCTGGGGTATCTGACACCAAGACATTAAAAGTGTATCCATTAAGTCCTGTAAGTTGGGAGGTGTCTCCTCCATAGATTGAACTTGTTTTTCCACGTCCAGATGCTTGATTGGATTGGGAGCTGAGGAATGTGGAGGCCATGTCAACATCTTGAGCTCTTTGTCATGTTTCTTAAACCATTTCTGAACAATTTAGCAGTGTGGCAGGGCTCATTGTCTTTGCGAAACAGGCCAGTGCCATTACGGAATGCTGTTTCCATAAAGGGTATATTTGATCTGTTTTTAGAGAGGTCAAAGTATTATTGATATGGCCCAATTTTTCCTAGCAGAACATAAAACATAACCAGAGCATCCCAGTGTGTCTGTAGGTTACCTGTCAGTGGTTTAAATGTTATGGCTAGACTGGTGGTTGTGTTGTATATGTCATACTGCGACTGTAAAGGCCAAAGATCGGGAATCACGTGTCAGACTTAGGATCCAGGACCAGAGTTTATAAAGTTCATAGTATAACCCCAAATCAGAAAACGTTGGGACAGTTTGGAAACTGCAAATATAAAACGGACGCAGTGTACTTTGACTTTTATAAAATGCAGGAAATGAATGCTTATTCCCCTGGATCACTTTGACCGACCAGTCTGTCTGACGCCTCGTAGACATTAAATCGATGCCAATTCATGTCTTTGTACTGTGGGGTTAAACCAGAGTACCCAGAGTAAGCCCACACAGACACAGGGAGAACTCCTTCTTGCTGTGAGGCAGCGGTGCTACCCACTGAGCTGTGTGTTGGCCAGATGCTTATTAACAAATGAAATTAAGTTGACAAGACAAAACATATCTTGGGTTAATCATATCTTGCTTACATTTATTCACAAGTTTAAGAAAATCTATGCAACGCTGCATTTTTGTTTTCATTTCTCATAACGTCCCAGCTTTTTCTGACTTGGGGTTGTACATGAATGTAGAAGTTGTCAACTATACTAGTTTGTTTTAGTAGCTTCACATCACTTTCCAGGATTGTGGTACAGTGGTTAGGGAACCGAAAGGGCCCGAAGCCAGTACCAGCACTGCCAAGCTGCTGATGTTGGGCCGTTGAGCAAGGATCTTAACCCTCAGCTGCTTGGCCTGTACCCTTTTAACCTATAATACATTTGTTCTCGTCAAATTTGATAATTTTGTAATGTTTTTTTGGCAATGTAGACTCAGCAGAGTGGAGCGGCTTGTCGCTGGTCCCTCAAACACCTCCCAGCGCCAAGGTTTCTGCAGTTACTGTCAGGTCCTATATAACAGTGTTGAACAGGTATTGTACTCCATTCCTCCTTTCTTTTTGAATGATGTTTCTACATATTGTACTTCTAGTCTAAAACATGTTTAGTTTCTTACTCTGTCTCATGTTTGTGTATAAAACGCTTTACAGCCTCGCTATGAACGATATGACAGCTGTGACTTAAGGTAAAATAGGTTGTAAGACTGACATCACAGAATGGAAAAAGGTGCAATCAGCTTGTTATGACAAAAGGACACCCTTTAAAGAAAGAATCACCCATCCTCAGTCTTAAATAAAACACATCAACTCTGACGGATTAGTTTCAGTTTCCCTATGCTTTCCCATCCTTTAAGTCTTGTAAGCTGTCAGGTGGTCCCTGCATAGTTTGCACTGCTTAGTTCAGTACATACCACAGATGCTTGATTGGATTGAGATCAGGGGAATTTGACGGCCAAATCAACAACGTATTTGTTTGCTGTGCTTTATTTATTTCCTCATTTACACAAAGCCATCGTAACATGAAGCATGTGATTTTTAGCGCACAACTAAATTAGAAATGCAGAAATAAGGGAGTAGACAGAGATGGAAAATCTTAATGATGATGCACCGAAATAAAAGCTTCTTGCCTGGAAATAACCTTTTTAGTACACTGAGCTGAAAACCATAGCTGATAAGTTTTGTTTGTTTCTTTATGAAATTTGCATTTTCACTTGAATTACTTATTTTTATTGTTAAATCAAGTGTTACATATTGACGCTTGATTTTAAGCCTAGTTACCGTTATGTTTTGTCATTTCGATCTTACCCAGAGCTATGTACATAAAATATGTAGATAAAATCTTGTAAGATTCAATCCAAGCATATAAGCATTTAAGGGCCTTAATTAACGTCCCACAATCGGCAGCCAAGGGATGTGAACCCTGGCCCTTTATGACTATGGGCAAGTACTATGAACCCTGTGCCACTACTGGTCCTATTTACGTGTTATGTCTGCCATCTCCAGATTTAATTCGCTGATGTTTCGATTGCTTTCACCAGTCTCTCATTGCTTAATCATATCCTGTGCTATTTAAACATATCTGAAATGTTTGGTCCAAGTCAAAGCCACACGCTCATAAAGTTTACACCGAGTTAAATCCTTTGTTCTTTGTTCTTCATTGTTTTGTCGCAGGTCCTTGATACAACTATTTTTGTTTCACTTTGACAAATTTCTTTTTAATTCACTAAAATTAGGTGGACTGGTTCTTTTTTCTTTTTATGCAGCACATCCTGAGCACCAGACACAGGGAGTTGGTGGGTAGGGCAGCAAGGACAAATGTGGCCTCTGGAAGCTTGATGCAGAGATTCCTCCAAGATGTGCTTCAACACCATCCACATCGATACAATGACACACGGTATAACTATTATACAGACAAGTCAGTTTGTGTTGCTACCGTGAGCGGTAATTTCCACCTTATTTGGATTTCACTAATGCAATCAAACGAAGGGAGAAAATGTGCTGTACTATTCATAACTGAATTCAGATCACGACAATGTACTGTAGTTCAGTGTTTCCCAAACTTTTTATGCAGTGCCACTGTTTGTAGATAAGAATAATTTCGGACCCTTGCACCTCCAGCACACATACTCGTCTTTTGCTTCCAAACTTCACTGGAATTTACTTTGAACATTGTAATTTATACTCGCTTTGGGAATCCCTGCAGTTCCTTAATGGGATAATTCATGTACTCACTTGTCTAAGTTTCGTAATTGGCCCAAGCCTAGATCAGAATTACATATTACATTACGTAATATTTAGAGAACAATTTATATCAATTTACATCAATCGAACTCTGAGCAGGTATTGGTGAAGAAGCAATGTCGGCAGCTTGGAAATATTTTGTCCTATGTGAATGTTATTAGATTTTGGTTTTACGTAGGGCTGGGCGATACGGACAGAAACCTGTATCCTGATACATTTTTGCTGAAAGGCAATAATCGATACGATATTAGATACGTTGTGAAAAATAATGTGGAAAAAACATTTATGAACTATATAAACAGAACATTCCTTATTACGTGTTATCTCTAAATATAATTAAAAAGATAATCAAATATCCATGTTTAAATATGTTTAAGACAAAGCTTTTTATTGGATGTCTTAACATTTCCCCATGATACATTTTGTGAAAATGTGTGGAAAATATTCAGATATAAAGCAAAGCTAAACAAGATGTCAGAAAAAAGCTGCTTTGAGACAATGTACTATTGTAAAAAGCGCTATAGAAATAAAATTTAAATTGAATTGAATTGGCTGGCAGTGGTGTTCGAACTGGTTTAAACAAACTGGAACATGAATGCTGCAGAACAGTAGCAGTAGTAACTCCTCTTCTCGCTCTGTATTATTTGCCTCCATTGTGTGTGTGTGTGTGTGTGAGCATGAGAGAGAGAGAGAGAGAGAGAGAGAGAGGGTAGGGGTACGGCTGTGCGCCGAGCGAAGCAGACAAGCTAAACAAAGTACAGACTCAAAATGAGAAAACAGATTAAGGTTTTTACTTCAGCAATCAAATATCGATATAAACGATATAACCTCACTCCATATTCCGCTCTGTTTATTTCCCGATTTATGTTAATATATGGATATACCGCCCAGCCCTAGTTTTACGTTAATTAGCCTTGCATTGGTTTAGAGCTGAAATGATTCCTGGATAACTTGAATAACATGATTACAAATAAATCATCCATTCAAATTCTTTCATTTAGTCGTTACAGTACAGCATGACTTTTACTGTTGCACAACGTGTCTAAGATGTGGGCAGGCCATTAAGCAAATGCCAGAGAAGTTTGGGATTATTTCGCAACCTGAAATAAAGATAAAGCTCTGAATTGTGAGTCTGTTGTAAAACCGCTTCAGCGCATCGAACCTACAGAGCAGACACAACACAACACAACATAATGTTAACCATAACATAAAACAGCGTGACTGGACTAGAGAAGCCTGCACATTAGTAATGGCTATATGTAGGCATATCACTAGTTAAGAAAGTAAAGCAGTGTGTTGGCTACTTATGATGTTCCTAAATTAGTTAACTCTATCTTTTCTCAAGAACAGAACAGAAAATCGCTGTGGTTAATTTGTGAACACCTGAGCTTCAGTTGCATTGTCATTATGATCATCTCACACACCTCCACCTACACACCTACTCCCTTCACAGTGAGGCATATAGGACACAAGAAAGCAAAACATCAGGTAGTGTAAAGATTTATTACAACAAGTATATTCAGTTTTAGTATACTCAGTATTTAGCAAGTGCAAAACAACACCAACATAGCACATTAATAAATGTAGAGTAGCCAAGTCTTGAATTATGACAGCTTACACCTAGTAAGAAATATAAATCATTATTATTTACCTCTTTTTCATGTAATCACAGTGTCACTTGGGCATCTGCACAAAAAAGGAAGAAAGCTATTTTTTTGTCTTTTTTGTTCTTATATGTACTATCGCTAGTGTTTGATTACTTGATAAATCGATAAAATAATCTGTAGAATACTGTGGCTCTACATTGGTTATATTGTAGTGATCTTTATTTCTTTAGACCCACCCATGCTGACTTGCCCTGCCTGAACACCTTACCCAGCCCACGAGAAGTGTTATCAGAGGTGTACTGTGGATCAGAGGACGATGGGCTCTCCATTGGGACTCGGGAAGAGTTGCCCAGCTCTGATGAGGAATCATGCCCGGTGGTGGAAGCTGAAGCCATTACTACATACATAAGTCAATGTCAAGAACAAGCAGGAACCTCTACAGCTGTGCCAGTAAGCACTGGTGCAGAAACAAGGGCACAAAGAACTAACAAAACAGGTGAAGTCAAGCCTGAGCACCCTGTCCCTGAAAAGTATTCTCCCACCCAGGGGTTCTTGCATAGGACTAGTGGCGATTGTGCCATGAAACAATTACCACAAACAGTTACAGTTGCCTCTGAACAGCCCCGTAGCGTAAAGTCATTCGTCCAGTCTGGATCACCAAAGTTTCAACACAGGAAAGCACACAGAAAAACCAACAAGCATAGAGAAGACAGTGATTCCTGTGCAGGACGCCCCGCTTCCCCAGCCACAAAGTGCATTACCTCCGAAGCCCAGCATGGGCGCTCAGTCGAGGAAACGGCAGTCCGGTTCATTGTGCTCCAATCCTTGAAGGGTACACCTAGGGAACGCGCATTTAGTGAACAGTCAGATCAAATACGCGAGGTGATTGAGGAAGTTATTGAGAGGCACTGTTATGGCTACAGTACTAAACCTCAACCTCAACATGAGGAGGAAAGCGTTTTTCAACTTAGCTTGCATTCCATAAATGAATCAAAGGACAGCGAGGAATGGGACAATGCCTTGCTAGGAGGTTTGGAAAAAAACAATACCGAAGACAAACATCTAGCATGTCTTATGCAGGTGAATATACACGTCGAGGACCAAGAATACAAAGCTCAGCTGGACACGGCTCTAAACACTGTGGAGGAAAGTAGACGAACAGAACCTGAAGTTGGTGTAGAGAAGACAGCTGAGGAGATCATTCCAGATCTTCCTCACATACCTCCATCTTTTGTGGGAAAGACATGGGCACAAGTCGGGTTTGAGGACGACTTAAAGATAGAGCGCATGGTCAAAGAGTTTCGACAGGGCCATTTTCGTTGCTATTTTGACAGCGAATCGCTGGGGAAGTCCGGGAAACGTGGCAGGAAAGGGAAAAAATCTATCAAAAAAAACAAAAGGGCCGATGGCACGGAGTATCCTGATGTCCTACCTCTTATGGAGCACCATGAGGATGAAGCAAAACACCTACATCCATTCAGGAAATCCAGACAGCGATTATACAGGATGGCGTCACGTTGCCAAGTGGTGAAGGTAAGCCACGGAACCCAAACCGCACCTTTGAACTGCCCCGTAGTTCGGAGGAGTTTGCTACCTGAAACTGCTACCTTGCACTCTAACCCCGAGCCTCGGAAGGATCGGAGTCCTGAAAGGACCCCGGATATGAAGACCAGACTGTGTGCACTTAAGCTTCCTGCATCATACTGTAAAATTATGAGTCCTTTGCAGCCCAAGAACATGGTTTATGTTCTTGCTTCCCCAGATGGGTCACAGGGTAGCTTTAAGCCCACTCCGATTAAAAGGATAGGCAGAAAACGGAAATCAAGCGATGAGGAATGTATGCTTAAGTACAAGTACAAGAAGACCCCTCTCAAATATTATGACCCACAGACGAACAGAATCCTCAAGACTCCACCAAGAGGGATGCCTTCCGTGCCCAAGAACAAATCGGCGTCCCATATCCGACAGTTATTTCGCAGCCTGAGTCCAGACATCAACAAGGAACTCCATGGTTTGGTGCATGGACGGTCACCACGAGGATCTAAAAAAAAAAGAGGTGAGGGTAGTCTGGCAGATCTTTGTGCTTCTACCTCTAGCTCTTGCTTGGACAGTGGGGGTCCCTCCGAGCCTGGTTCTTCTCTGACCAGCAGCCGGAAGGCTCTGTTCAGTCGCTCTTCCATTTCTACCACCAGCCATTTCCTCCTGGGCCACATAAGGTCCACTGCTTCACTCACAGACAGCTCGTCCAGGGCCAAAGCCCATTCCCATGCAGACAGTTCTCTGAGTGTTGCAGGGTCTAAACTAGAAGAGGACCACGCAAAGGCACGGGCAGACACACCTCCAGTTAGGCGACGCAAACAGGGGACGAGGGTCACCGAAAAACCTCTGACTCCTGCCAAAAAACCTCCCGCACCTCCTTACAGGACTAAGAGGAAGTCAAGAACTAGAGCAAAGTCGAGGAACGTTCTTGAGCAGAGAGCTGCAGGTTGTAGAGTGTCTCCTCGAAATAAGGCGTCAACCAGGGCTTCACCCCGATTATCAGGTTCCTTTCAGTTGGATTTGTAGCCTCATCATGGACCTGTATGAGCCTAAACTAATGTTCTGCACCATTAAGAGAGCAGACATGGTACAGAGATAATTCAGTTAAATACCAGCATTTTAGCTTAGCCTTTTTATACATATCCGAAGTGTGGGGTATAGGCAAAGATCCGAATTTGGTCGAATAAATGCCGTAAATATTTGCACAGTTGGACCTTTTCAGTAAAGATCATTTTTTTCTGTGCTTCTTGTTATTAGGCAAATCATGCTATCATTTTTAAATGGTTAATGGAAATATTTTTTAAGTTTTTAACAAATATTTTGTCTAACAGTTGAATATTATGATTATTGCACATTAAATTTTTATTTAAAGTCCTGTATTGAAGTGTTTTCCTCAGGACATGGCGTTTTCATCATCTATATACATTTCATTCGAGGTTTCTAAATCAAAGTATGTACAGTCGAATCCGGTTAATGGGAACACATCGGGGCGTGATCGTTTTGGTTCTAATAACCGGCTGGTCCAATTAAACGAAGATGATATTCTGATTAAATCGAACCTTTATTGTACGATTTACACGTATAGCGAACGTACAAACAAGAACTGCTGTTGCTTACAAACTTTGTTTATTGAAAAATAAATTTGCAAACAAGTTTTACCGATTTACAACACAAAGTATAGATACTCAGCATGCAAAGTAATAATACTGTAAAAAACAAGTTCTTACTAAATTCCAGTCAACGTTTAAAGAACTTATCCAGTATGATCTGATACCTTCTCTTGACGGACTGCACTTGAACAAAATCAAGAAAGGGGTGGGCGTGGTCACCTCCCGCTGGTTTTGCTCTTGTCAACACAACTTTTCGGATTTCCTGACCTTTGATAAAAGCATAAATTCTCCCAGGGATCCCAAAAATCCTCCCATATCTCGCTGATCCGCTTTGTATCCGCTCTAAGTGGCAACTTGTGGCTTCTTTTTCTTATTCGATTCTCACGTTCTTTGGTTCGATTAAACGGAATTCTGGACCAAATAAGCGAATAACATTACACGTATAAAATAGGATTTGTTTCGGCACTTTAGGATTCGGTCCGAATAAGCGGCTGCTCCTATTAACCGGTGGTCCAATTAACCGGATTCAACTGTATATCAATGCAGACATTATGCACATCTTACCTGTCCTACAGTTGACTGGATTTGCGCATTGCTTCTGATCACCTTGGCAGATCTCAAACTCGCACCCCGCTGTGGACACAGGATGACCCTCCAATTTTAGAGCAATGGTGCTGAGGTCTATAACGGGTGGCTTATCTTCAACAGTCGATGTGTCACCAAGGATTTGGGATTCCCTAAACAGAATGTCTTTCTCTGAAAACAGACTGGCCTGACTCTGTTCGCTCCTCAAACTCGAAGAAGAATGTTGACCTTCTTGGTTGCCGTGCTGGTGCAAGTCCTCTGTCAGTCCTGAGGTACACGTCTCCTTGTCCTCCTCCTCAGCCTGACACTCAGGAGCTTGGAGAGTTTCTGCTATGGCTAAGCCACGGATAAGGAACAAAACGAAATTCAAGCAAAACGTCTGTCATATCACAACTATCAGTAAGATTTCATGGATATGTTTTATTTGACTGGTTTCTACTGCTTTCTGTGCGCTCATCTAAACTGGTTTGTGTTGCTAGCCTGTGCCCAACTAAACTGATTGCTGCTGCCATTTGTTTTTGTTTTGTGGTTTGTGCTGGTCTGTTGCTGGTTTCTGCTGGTTTTTAGTGGTTTACTATAAGCTAATGAAGGTTTGTGCTGGTATGTGCTCATTTAAACTGATATGTGCTGTTCTGTGCTCAACTAGACTGGTTTGAGCTGGTCTGCTGCTGGTTTTCACTGGTCTATGGTGGTTTCCTCTGACTAACACTAGACTAAACTGGTTTGTGCTGGCCAGTGCTGGTCTGAACTGGTTTCCGCCAGTACATTTTGGCAGAGGTTGGTTTCTGCTGACTCATTTTGGACTTATTTACGCTGATCAGCACCGGTCTACGCTAGCCTAGTATGGTTTCATCTGGCCAGTGCTGATCATAATTGGTTTCTGTTGGACAATGTAAGTCTAGGATGGTTTATTATGGCCAGTGATGGTCTAAAATGGTTTCTGCTAGCCTGTGATGGTCTATTACTGGTTTCTGCTTGTCAGTGCTGGTCTTGGAAGGTTTTTTGCGGAGCGTGCTGGTTTCTGCTTGTTAACACTTGTCTAGACTGTTTTTTCACAAGTAAATCTGGTCTATTGCCACTTTCTACTGACCACTACTTGTGTGTTTTTTTTTTTTGATAACTTAGATAGTAGTGATTTTATAACCTATTACCTGACGTCAGTGCTGATTCATGTTAAAACACCACACTGAGCATGCAAAAAACACAACTACAACATTACTTAACGTTATACACTTTGTTGTGATTATCAAACTTGCACCAGGACTGTGGTGTTTGCAGACACTACACTGTGAAAGTACCTCGCTCGCGCTGATCACCGTGACGGTCCACGCGATCCATCAGAGACAGAGAAGCTGCTCTCTTTAGATCCTGTATTTTTCTCTTTAGTGATTCGATCTCGTTTTGGCCCCTGCGGATTTCTAATCGCATCTCCACGCACTCGGTGTCGATCAGTTTACAGATCTCTTGCACCGCCGTTCGGGTTAAGCTCTCCATCACAGAAGAGATCTGAGACTCCAGATTCACACACACCGCCATCTCCATTAATCCTTAATGTTGTTTACAGCCGTTGCTCATGTAAAATCAAAATGTGCCAGTGCTCACAGATCAGCCGTGTTTTCAGTCCCCATCACTCACGGTCCTCTTCCGCTTGCTTCCGACTAGAATCAGGGTTGCCAAGTCGGTAATAAAGCGTTCCTTTTGCTCTAAACTTAACCTATGACTTACACTTGTGCTTTCTGTTTGTTTAAAGTGACCGGTCGTTATTGCAGCAGGAATTAATAACTGCATAAAGTCAGTGGTTCTTACTGAAGACTGAGAGGCAGAGTAGCGAGAACATGCAATCACAACAAGGTAGGACCAGAAATTATTGGAGCTCTGAGGTAACAGTGCTTAACTGAGCCACTATTGCCACCATACAAGAAATAAATAAATAAAGATGAAATAAAATAACATCACAGTAACCATGTTTGCTAATATGAAGGCATTCAAAATGGCAAGAAATTAACGTAAATAATGTTCTTAAATTCAAAAGCTTTGAATTATTTCCAAGTTTTATTGTTTCATGTTCTATTGAACAGTAGGAGGAGGCCAACACTTATATAATTATTGAGTATACTATTATAGAGAGCGCTTCTGAACGAGTCAATTTACCTTTTAAATATGACTTTAGTAAATGGTAAGTAAATATTTGGGCAGCACGGTGGCCTGGTGGGTAGCGCCGGTGCCTCAAAACAAGAAGGTCCCACGTTCATTTCCAGGGTGGAGCCTGCATGTCCTCCCCTTGTCTGTGTGGGTTTGTTCCGGGTGCTCTGGTTTCCTCCCTAACATTCGTGCTAGGTTAATTGGTGTCTCTAAATTGTCATGGTATACATTGTAAACATTGATTTGTGTATGCAAACGTTCAGCCGTGTAACTGGAAATAGCTGCACGCCGGTCCCAGGCCCGGCTAAATGGGGAGGGGTGGAGAACGCAATGGCAAAACTACTCCACTATCCAAGTAAATAGTTAGGTTTAGTACATATCTGGCAACCCTGAAGCGTGCACGTAGACCTACTGTAATTACCGTAGTATACCAGGTTAGAGTATGAACCCTTCGTTTTCTAAAAAGCGCTAATACAGATGTGCAGTATAAAAGAATCATTTTGCGGCACAGTTCGGCGTCCTGTTCTTAACAGCTGGAGCCGTTGAGCTGGCGTTCGGTATATCTGGAAAGCCATCGAGGTCAAACCGCATAACGTCTAGTTTGCTTGGCGGAAGCATTTTTATTTATACCTGAATCACATGCATGTGCATTATGTCTAACTACACAATTGTTCCATGCATAATTACAGTCTCTATGTAGAAACTGTTTACTTTTGGTGAGGGTCATGGTGAGGCCTGTGCAGTCTATTCCAGGAACATGGCACACGTGGTTAGAATGCACTCTGGACAGGGGACCAGTCCATTAAAAGGCATCACACGCTCTCACTCCACCAACTCATCCAGAAAGTTTAGATCATCCAGCTGATCTACTTGTTTTTGGGATGTGGGAGGCACTTCAAGCGTTAGTGTTAACTACAACCCAACTGTAATGTTTTCACCAACTAACAAAAGTGCTCAGTATTATCTTTTAAAAAGATTCCAATTATGACCTCACACCCTCCAAATGGAAATTAGATCTCGTAGTCAGCAGCTGACACTGCAATGAGTCATAGGCCATATACCACTTAACTCCACAGTGTTGTAATATGTAATGCATTCGTAACACATTCCTAAAGATTTGGATGCTTTTGAATGAAATGTTATCAACCAAAGACGTCCAAAACCAAAAGAAAAAATGACCAAAAAACAAAATCTAGAAAATATAAACATGACCAGGACCAAATAATGAGGAACTGTTAATGTCATATTGTACTACTCACAAAAATACTTCTATTTTTATTTCATTTTGAAATATCCCCTAATTTTTGTGAGAGGTGTAGTGTATTTAACGGAAAGTATAAGGATGAACAAACCGCTGTGGTGGTTTTTGGTAGGACCCATGTATGTGGGATAGACGTATCCCACGACGTATAATAATAATGGGGAAATAAACATAGAAAAACGAAAGGGGGATTAAGAGTGGAGCGTAAGGCTCCTAAACTAAAAAAAACAAAAGGATAAAAGGGCGCGCCCCGATGTTGCGTCCCGACTGGGAGCAATGCGTGAACTGATCGCGAGAGGGCGCCGAAGCGACAACAGGGCAAGCGTGCAATGCCAAATGGCGAGGCACGGGGAAACGCCAGAAGGCAAAGGTGAACTCGGAAAGTCACGTCGGGACGCATATAATTCAAACGTGCAGCCGGGAGGCCACTCTAGCCGGGGCTCAAAAGAGCGCAGAGGGCGCTGAAGCACCAGGGGGCGAGTGTAAGCTCAAGCACACGTGTGGTGCGAAGAAAGCCAAGCCAAGTCAAGTGAGCGCGAATGAAGATGACCTGGACTCGAACCGCGCTAAAACCCATGCCTAAATAGCAGGAGAAGCAGCTGTTCTGAATCAAGTCGCAATTAGGATACTGGATATAAGCTGCCTCATCGATAGCTCTGTAATGGTGACTGGCGAGGATGGCCGAACGCTCAGGGGTGAAAGGTAGGAACCCTAACAGAAAAGAAGAAGGTTTATTAAGTGTAGACGTTGCTCTTTGTGTGCTCTAAAATACACTTTGGGCTGGAGTGTCTGGCAGTCTGGCTGGGCCGAGCTTCTGTCCTCGATTTGCATCTGTGCCTTAGACTGAGGGATTTTGGGTTCCTGTCTTCTTGGCTCCTTAGTGTGATTACTCAGGTTTTTTGATCTGTGAGAAGGTGGGTTGCTGTTGCCTCACGTGATCTCCCTTAGCTGTGTTAACTTCTTTTTGTCCTCTTTCTAGCTACGCTGCTATAGGTAATGCTGCCGGACTTTCATGTTGCACATGATACATGCCCTTAATCATTAAGTAACAACATTTGCTCTTTTTTCTGATGTTACTTTTCCAGTACCTGCTCCTGCCCTCCAAGGACTTTCCATTGAGAACTCAATATCCTAAAATGACTCTTTGTATCAGACAAAATATTGGCACATAAGCATATTTTTTACATTGTTATTATTTACTTAATAATACTATTAAAACAACGTAACCATTTCAGTTAACATCCAGGCCACCCAATGAGGATGGGCCCAAAGTTTCTTTCTTACAACTTTTAGGGTGTTTTTACTTGCCACTGTCGCCCTAGGCTTGCTCAATTTGAGCTTGGTCTTTTAAGATAATATAATATTGTAAAGTCATTGTAAAAAGTGCTAATGAAACTATTGCTATTGATACTTTTAGTGCATTTTAGTGGATGAAACTCATTTCAAAATTATGTTTAGTGCATGCAAATTTGGATCAGACTGCATTTAGCGTGTATATAAATAGTTCTGCGTGACACATTTATTACACTTCTGATTTCTCATGTCCATTAGAATGATGACGTTTGTGAGGAAGAATATTTTTGGATGGATAAATTGCTAAAGTCCATAGTTTCATCACTTTTGTATTGTTGTTTTTCTGTTGTCCGTTTATGTGGATCTTTAAATCATGGTTTTACACCCAGAACCTTTTATCAACCACAACAAAACAATCCATAATGTCCATGCATGTCCATTAGCAATTCATGATTTAATAGAGGCAGAAGGGTAAATCACACCAACTTTTGGCCAACGTTAAAAGGACACCAAAGCCCAGTCTGCAATGTTTACTGGAACATAGCATTTTTCTATCTTTCCAGTGATTACAGTACCAAAAGGACACATCTTCCTGGATCTGTCCAGTCATCATAACTATTAACTATTAAATATATTGCTAATCTATTTCCCAGCTATACTAAAATTGATAAAAGAGGATTTTAATGAGCACTAAGATGGCAGTACAATAAACAGTGTAGGCCTCCTGCAGCCCACTCTAATGATAAATACAGTTAGAGGATTAATAAGCTGTTGTATAATTATTACAAAGGGAATATGACAAAACACAACATGATATACTCGAGAGATACAAAAAAGTCTAAAAAATGCCATACCATTTTCATCTGCTATTTAAGACACAGAGGACATTTGAGCCCTGAGAATACTGACCTTGTGACCCTGACCAGCAGAAAATGAACTGTGTTTATTAGCTGTCGATGGAACGTTTAATGCATGACATACACCCATTAAACATGCTTTCGGTTCGTGGTTTATCTCATACAGTGTTGATCTCATAGTTCACGCCAGAAACAAGCCGGAATTGTCAGGGCTAGTCAGGGCATGTTGACCTTTTAAGTGCTTGGTTAAGACTGATTTCTGACATGTTTGTTGATAATGATATGTTTCTAGCCCGATGCCTGGAATATGTAATTATAGAAATTTACGTCAGTGTAGTCTCAGTTAAAACTTGTGGAGCCATCAGCAGACAGAAGCTGATCCTATTGTCAAAGTGCAGTGTTATTTTCTGTATTGTATCAACACACTAATAATGCCCTGATTTACTAAGAGCCTCCACGTGTAAACACGGCTACATGTTTAACCACACAAGCAAAGAGTGATTTAGTAATGAACTTTTAATGTAAAAGATGATTTCCTAATAGCACCATCAGAGGATGAGCAAAAAAAGCATGTTTTTACAATTAATGATTTAGCAGACTCATTAATTTAGCACCAATAGTTTGAATAATAAAGTATAAGACTGCTCTCCCTTCAAAAAACGCTCCCTCATTTTATCCTAGTTTATCCTGGTCAGGGTTTTGGGAGGTGGGTCTGAAGCCTGTATTGGAATCCACAGGATGTATTGGAAATCTTGACCCATGTCCCATGCCTTAGACACAGTACTCAAAGAGTGATGCCAAGACACAAACCCAAGGTCTAGTTTACTAACCAGGACTGTCAGATATTAAGCAAGGCGCTATCTGCACAATTGCTGCAGGTGCACTGATAACTAGCATCTAAGGAAACGCAGTCAAGTTCAAATCAAGACAGCAAAATTAAAATTTTGTTAACTGTTAACAGAAAACAGCAAAATGCAGAACTAATAGTAGTAGTCCTCACCTTCCATCCTAATATTGCTTGCATAAAGGCTTTTACTAATTCTGGATCTGCCTTTTCTGGCAATATTTTGTATTTTGTTTGTTGATAATTCCATCCACAGATGTTGAGCTCTACAGAATGCATTTCCAATTCCAAACGCACAGTCCTGCTGATAAGTTCAAACACGCTCGCTCTGAACCAGGTTAGTCCTACTGGACCCTGGACCCTTCCTAGTGTAAAAAACATTAAAAACTATTATAACAATCTTCCAACATTAAAGCAGAACTGTTTTTAGAGAGCAGGTTAAATGTTTGGATTAAACACAAATTTTTTAAATAGTATTTAAATTAGTATTATATACAGCGCAGTGTTTATGCAGCGTTCCCACCCCGACCCACATAGACACATTCTATGCACTGTTGTCTTTCCTCAAACTAGGCATGGCAACCTGCACAAGCAATTTACATATGATCTTTGTGTGTGGATTTCCCACGTTGTGATTTGTGTGTGCCGTCATTTACACAAGTATCCAAAACCGACATACATTCCCCCATTTGTGCAATCTAGTCCATTATTTATCAAAATTAGTAGTCTCCATTCTGGATCTTAGTAAACCAGGGCCAACAGTAAAAAAGAAAGATTTTAAATTGGTCATTGTTGAACAAAATGTTCTTGAAGTTCTTCTTTCTATTGACTTTTCCAGGTAATAAAAAAAACACTTTCCCTCAATTAACGCTGTTAGAATACAGGTCATGATTTCTGATAAGAAACTGAAAAGTTAACATGGTCTACACCGCTCACAAGACGTACAGGATATTTTATGATGGGATATTTCATTTTGAAGTAGCCCCTAATTTTTGTGAGCAGTGTACTTGGGCCTGAGCGGTATGGCAATATGATATTATAGCACCTAATACCTTTGAATTTTGTGATGGGGCACTGCTGGTCTGGGTACTGTGCCACTGGCTTTCACCTGTTCCCGACTGGCCCTGTAATTTGGGAACCACAGGCAAAGTGGAACCTAGGAATGTGCCCCCTTGCCCTTAACCTGTGCTATTAGGTGCCCTCCCCATTACGGTCAGTTCCAGCCCCTAGCACTAGACCCTGTTCCACACCTGGGGAGTGTAACAGACAGTCCTCACCTTGCCAGAGGCAGGCTTCGAGAAGCAGCACTCTACCAACTGAGCCTCTCTGAATTGCATTCCAGCTCTAGAATGGTCTGAATGAATGCGGGCTGTGATGGATAGAAATGGGACGAACCAGAACTGGTACAGAAGAGACGTAGGGTCCTCATGCCTGAACATCAGGCAGAACTCTCAACAGGGGCTTCCTAGTTACTTTGGGAAAGGGTGTGGTCTATGGAAGGTTGCAGGCCAGGAGTGCCCATTATACAGCCATTCACTTTTGAATCATTCATTTTCATACCCATTCAATTCAATTCGGTGCTGTAGGGAGCCAGGACCTAATGGCAGCACAGGGTGCAATGCTTGATTCCTAGGTTTCAGTCCATTGGGGAACGCATACACACTGGGACACGGAATGTCGAACTAATCCAGAGAACCTTGAGGAAGCCCAAACAGACACATGCTGAACATACATGTAGACTTCGAGTTGGCAATCAAATCGGAGACTCTCCAGAGCTGTGAGGCCATGTTGCCTATAATTTATTTTGTAGATTAAAAATACAAGTATTCAATTAAACGATCATCAAGATTAGTTAGTAATATTAAATAATAACAAACAGTTTATGTTTAGAAAATCAAGTGGGGCAGCAGCAAATCGCAGACCCTCCACAACTGTGACCCGGGTTTCGCTTCCAGTGGTGCCTGTCAGCCACGTTGGGGATCACACAGGCACTATTAGCCGTGACTGATGGCGTAAAGGCCGGCTGGGGGATAATCCACTGGTGCTGCAACAGACTGGGATTCAGTTCAGGTTCATGCTTACATCTGTGCCCTGTGTTCCATGTGTAGGCTACACGAACTACATAATACCATAGTATCATTATAAAATCACATTTAATAGTATTCTAAGAGATGATCAATCTGCTCAGGAGGGCTGTCAAAAAATGAAATTGGAATGTTTAATGTATTTACCCTAATAGCTTTTATGAATTCAAACCAATATTTGTTTATTGTGAAAATGTCCCTGTTCTTGAATGAAATACAGTTTTCAAATCAATTTTATTTCCTATGTCCACAAATGGGAGTTCAGGCACATTAAGTTCTGAAATGCATGAATTCCAGAAAAGGCTCCAGACCCCATAATTACCCTAACCAGGATAGCCAAGATCAAAATGGGTAGCTCTGCGCTACTGGCTGGTAGCGACCCATGCTAGACAACATGCTGCCAACTAGTTCCTGTCTCCTCATACATCCTGTTTTTAAATTTTGTTATTTGTGACATATTAGTCATTCGACTATAGATATGTAATGTTCCATTGTTTCATTCGCAAATCCAGCTGCCAAATGTGAAATTAGTAGAATAAACGTAAATGTAAAGTAGAGTAGATACTGTTTTTTGCTAAATAAATTCATCGTTCAAGCTGCCATTTGAGAACTGAACCATCATGGGATTCAATCCACCCAATACAACATAGTATATATACTGTATAGTTTAAAAATGCTACATACCATATTTTTGTCATATCGCTCAGATCTGCTATGGGATAAAACTTACATGAAAGTACAGGGTTTTATGAATTTCTAAACCTAATTTGGAATCTGATCTTCATCCAAGTCAGAACAATAGAAAAGCTACATTTGTATGAACTAAAATTATACCGCAATGCTAAAACAGGTGAAACAATGGTATCAGAAACAACTGAAGTACTGAGAACTTGCTCAAATCTCTGTTCTTGTCTACCATAAGAAAACACGAAATGAACAAAAATGGTGTCAATGGAGGAACACGTTGAAAACACAACACCCCTGTACACAAATATAATATATCTCAAGTAAATCAATTTAGAGAGGCCAAGTCAGGTTTGACACCTTTATCCATCTGAGATGGTGTGACTGAGCTGCTCGTATATAAATCCCAGAACAGTCCAAGAACCCGTTTACACCAAGTGGTTTTGTGTGTCTTGAATATCAGGAATGTTTCACTGGTATAACTGACATAAAAATGCTAAATTATATCCGATTGCTCAAATCACTTTAGGAGGTTTCTTGAGATGCGTTGTTGCCACATATTACACAAAGGGTCAGTGCATTCGTCTCTCCCAGACGCATGACATGACTTAACACACTTGAATGACCAGCCAAATAATTTAGGACACATGCAGCTGGCCAGCACAATAAAACCTTTTATTTCTCGATACCGAGTCCTGACGATATTTGGACTTTACGATGGGAATCCGATAAAACACATAAATACACATTCAGCAAAAACCGGACTCATTATTCAATAAATTACGAGACACTTCAAAAGTTATTATAAAATAGGCTTTGTTAATGATTTTGCCCAAACGCAGCTTAACGTAAATGTTTTAAGCATGTTCAAGGTAGGCTACACTATGGGGACTGTGTCCTTCTAAACGTTAACTCTGCAAGTTCGTCTAAGCTTAAGGGAAATAAATCATATGAGAATTGCATCTTGGATGCGGGCAAAGCTCTTCCGTGAATGAAAATAACAATAACACACGAAGTTGGCGCTCCAGTTAGACCGGAGATACATCTTACAATAAAGTGTAATGCGGTTAAAATCTTATCAAGATACAATCCAGATACAAGACACATGAAAAGACCAAGTGTTAAACGGGTCTAAGATATCTTCTTCCCGCTATTGTGCCAGTCTGATGAGCAGCTACAGCTGAATACATTTCTGCTGCTTATTGGATAACATTGTTTTCTAGAGTAGACTGTAAATGATTAATCAAGGTACTTAGTAAAGACCTGAAAAGTACAGTTGCTTGTGTTGTGTTGTGTTAATAGCAGAAACTGTCTGCTATTCTGATTTGGTTGAAGATCAGACCATGTATGAATAACTAAGGCAGAAATCCATGTCTCACAAACCTTTTCTTGTAACTGCATCTAAAGGCTGAGAGCCCACAAAAACCGCTTTGCTAAAAGCCACTTTCTGGTAAAGTTTACATGGAACCCTGTGTATAGCACAAAGAAACCTTGGCAGGAACGTGGGGTTTAGCTAACTGAGCCTGTGGTCTTGCGTCTAGTTGCAGTGGTGCCTGCACTGGCTGGCTCGTGTTGGGAAGCTCATGCCACAGAGTGAGCAGCTGAAGCCCCTTTCACCTGTGTGTGTTCGCATGTGTCCCTTCAGGCTGCTCTTCTGCGTAAAGCTCCTACCACATGTGCCACAGCTGTACGGCTTCTCTCCGGTGTGTATGCGCTGATGCCGGTCCAGATGGCTCAGGCGGTCAAAACTCTTTCCGCAGAGTACACACAAGAAGCGCCTTTCTCGCCCGTTAAAAGCGCGTCGCCTCCGAGGCGTAAGGTCGTTGGACAAATCCAGGCCTTCTGAAGCCTCCATGGTCCTTAAAGAATCAGCAATCGAACCCTGGTCCAATGGCGAGATCGAGTTCAAATCGTCTGACTGAATGACGTAAGGCTCATCCGCGTCTTCTTCAAAGTGTGAAATGTCGTCATCTTCCTCCTGCTTAACATGAACTTGGTTGGCTGCCCCACTCCGCCATGAGTGTAACACAGTTGAGGTACAGTCGAACCGACGCTGGTTCTGAGTAGGTGCCATTGGGCTTCGCTCAGCTATTTCTAAGCAGTCCGATTCGGAGTCTTTGCCAAAGCTTGCTGCATTGGAGGAGTGAGCACCAGCGTCTCCATCATCCATGATACTATCAGATCCAGAGTCAGGGTGTCTAGGCTCCACTAGCCTACAGTCATCTAACATCTGATCTTCGTTCTCGACGTCTTCCAGCTCAAACCTTTCAGCTGACGACTTCCTTCTTCCAGCAGGGAAGTTACTCTGTCTGGTTAGTGTGTTTCCCATCACCTGATCCACGTGCGTTCCCTGCAAGCTCTCATCATCTACGTTCATGAAGCGAGTGCTTTCTTGTCCCAGATACGATGAGTGGGAATTCTGTTCATCTGTGCTTTGGTCAAACTGATGTGTGACCTGCTCCTCACACTGAGCTGCCATATTCCATTCGTCACCGAACAGGTTGTTTTCTTGAGGCAAGATCGCGGCTGCTTCCAAGTCACCAGTGAAGCCTAAAAAAAGAAAGAAAGAAAGAAATATAAATAAATATGGTCTACACATCCCCCCAAAAATCTTAAGTATATCTTAGCTTTCTCATCCTGTTTCTCTTAAAAGTAGTTTCTTGGCTGCTACCCTTCCAAACGAGACCAGTCCAGATTAAGCTTCTCTGGACTATAGAGCAACTGTCAGATGCTCCAAGTGGAGATCACATTAAATACTTGCCATTGTAGCCTATAGAAGCAGGTTATTTTTTCTGTTTATTAATGCAGGTATTGGCCTGACTTACGACATCTGGACCTTATGACAGGAATTTAATAATGAGCATAGATACATATTGAGCAAAGTGATATTCACCATTGGATTAACAAAAATATCACTTGTATGGATTTAGTCCAGAAACACCAAAAAGGAAAAAATTATATATATATATATTTTTTTTTTTCACAAAATAGAGCATTGATGCTGTGAGATATGATACAATCTAATCAATGAACACGTGTTTTAACAGTCTAGTGCATTTTCAATCAACTTCAAACTTCACATTATCACACTGAATAATAGAAATGGATAGACTAGATGTTGTTGGTTTCTGTTGATTGTATTTGGTGACCAAGTTTAAGCTCATTTATGAGGAAAAAAATCAGGTGCAGCCAGCAAGAAAATGATCTTGTTGCTGAATTGGCAGAATAGCCGTCACATAATCGTGACGTTTCTTCCCGGAGTTTTAATACAGTCTATTTCAATCTGGATTGGGAGAATATGGGTGTCAGTAACGGGGTCCCAGTTCATTATAGGGTGTGGCAGGGGTTAATGTTACAGTGCTGAATGTCTGGTCTCTCCTCCCTCAGACACATAGTCATGGGTCTCCCAGGGTGTTTGGCCAGCGAATTTCTATAGTGCAGAATTGTGTAGTGACTGTGTTACTGAGCATGGTTTTTAGCATTCTTTATTTGCAGTGTGTGGCTCTCGCTTACCTACTCTAGACTACACAGGTCTCACCTCTGTGGGTCTTCAGATGGCTCTTCAAGCTGCTCTTCTGGGTGAAGGATCGGCCGCACAGCATGCAGCTAAAGGGTTTCTCGCCGGTGTGTATTCGCTGATGTCTGTCTAAGTGACTGAGCCGATCGAAGCTCTTGATGCAAAAGGCGCAGGCAAAGCGTCGCTTCTCCAAACCCATCCCGACCATTGGCCTTCCCCTGGAAGCGATGGCAAGAGCGAGTGGACCAAAATCGCCCTGGCAGTCAGGAGGGGGCTGCACCAGTGTGTTGTGTGTGTAAGAGTGAGACTGAGAGATCCCTGCGTCGTTTTGTGCTCTCAGTAAGTCGTCCTGAGGGTCTGCAGAGCACTCCTCTTCTCCATTCAGGTCATGAGCCTCTGGTCTGTCCTCAAGCGCATCGTAATCCTGCTCTGCCATGGCAGCACGGTCCGACAGGTGTTGACTGGAAAAGAAACGAGGACCGCGAATTTCCACGTCCTGGTCAGGCTGGTCATCAGCAGCAGCAGTCTGCAAGTCAGGTTCTGTCCTGGGATGCTGGTTTTTATTTTCTATTGCCTGCTCTTCGTCCATGCTTTCAAGTTTTACGACGACCCCAGAAGGGGCTGCTTTGTTCCCCTCACTTGTTAGGGACAAATCCTCATTTCTGAGCGCCACATCCTTTTCACTTGCTGTCTTACATTTGTCTTTTGCACCTGTGATGATGAGAAAATCGTAAAAACTCAAGACTCACATTTTGTTGGTCTTGGCTTTGACAGGTACAGACCTGAATTTGGACTAGAATAAGGCGGTCTGAAGACAGCTCTAGCAGTAATTCAATTGCATACTCTAAGAGCTGTGCTAAATGTTCAGCTCTCCCTATTGACAAATCATGACCTTTGTGTACATTACGCATGTATAGGGCTAAATGATACCACATCTATTGCACAAAATATTAACGTCATACTCTAACCAGGAAAATATATAAATGGATGATATATTTTCTGATGAAACTGGCTGAATGTTTGACCTATCGTATGACGGTAATTAAAACATATCATATCATTATATCAGACCTTAAAATATAAGTATATACTGTTCTAGTGCTCCAGTCTGTTCTCGATCCTAAGTTCAAAAACATGCTGGAGTCAGTCTTGTCTTGTCTTGTCTTGGTCTCAGCGTAAGGTGGACTTGTTAGTTGTCGTCTAGTCCAGTACGTTTTTCTTTTGAATATTAGACATCAACAATCCTTTCAAACGGAATAAATCAGTCCTTTCTCCATATGCCTAAATAAAATCTGCACTCGGATTAGGTAACGGAGAAAAACAAGTTACTGCTCTCCTCATTCTGTACCCATTTCTTAACAGTCTGGTGTTAAATTTTCCCGCTCACATTACTTAGAATAGTACAGCATCGCTTGTGGCTGAGCACAGACTGAAATGGATTTATTATTACGTTTTCACACTGAATAATAAAAATGAACAGAACAAATGTTGGAGCTATTTTAAGTTGACATTATGTGGTGACCAAGTTTAATACAAGTTAAGATTACATTTTCCAAACTATAACAAGAAACATAGTATTACTACTTATTGATATAGCATCTGTAATCAATTATAACAAACAAAGTGAATTACTAATTTAGGGCTTTCCATTTTTCTTTCTTGTATTATTGAATAATGAAAAAAATCTTAATTTGGTATCGGCCTTGATTCGGTATGATCGTTCAGATTACAGACTAGTTTTTTAGAGGGAAGGATATTTGGTTGTGTCTTTGCAATACAGCTGATCGCGCATGGATACCACAGGAGTCTCAGTAGGCGGATTTACTTATTGCAAGTTTGATGAAGCTGTACAAGATCAGCATTGGCAAGAAACTCCATTATAACCTTTTCGTCATAACATTATTGTTGTTAAGGTGACTCATTAATGAATGGGATTTCCTCCCAAAGCAGGGTAAAGCTCAAAGCTTCGTAGCTGAGAAAAAAAGAGCGTGTGTGTGTTTGTGTTTGTTTAGAGTAATGCTCTCTCTACCATTACCTTTAGCCAGCGGTCCTGACCGGCCAGTGCCAACACACTGACGGACCAGAGCCCGCCGGGTCTGCCTCAGCTCCTCGGACACCATCTGCAGGTTCCTCTTTAATGACTCGATCTCATGTTCCCGTTCACAGATCTCTAACTTCAGCATGACCACTCCATCATCCACCACTTTACTGATCTCCATCAGCGCGGCTTTAGACAGCTCGTCCATGATCGAGGCGATCTGCTTCTGAAGAGCCACGCTGCTGGAATCAGCTGGGGTCTCGCACAGAAAATAGCTTTTTCTGTGCCCAAAAGCCCATAATCAACAACAACTTAATCACATCATCCTCTCCCTCTTTCTGCCT
>JAUZST010039787.1:0-27029 GCA_034779995.1 Parotocinclus haroldoi
ACTGTACCCCCTACTACCGTACTAAATAGTATGCTAGCATAAAGAGCAAATTACGTGCGGAACATAGGAGAGTAGTAATGTCAAGTACTGCGTAGTACAACAGTATGCTGACGTAAACCTCATTCAATGCTGCGTCAGACATGTCAACCCATAGACGATTCATCGATTCCAAGCGCTATAACGACAATAGGTGTTTTAATTTTAAATAATTAGTTTTACAGACACTATGGCACGTGTATGATATATAGATTAAAGTATTTAAATCGGTTAACTCCACAGACGCAAGCAAAGTACTAGGCTGCTCTGAACCGATAATGTTTGACAGCAGGTCAAACATACTGCTTAAAGATGACTTTTGTTCTAAACCTAATATCTTCACCAATAAAGCAGACCTTTAAAGTTTACAACTGGTAAACAACAAAAGTTTAACTAGGCTGCTGCAAACAAATAACTTTACTTCAATATAGGTCAAATTTCATACTTAAAATGCTATATTTTAAGTCTGAATGCAACATTATTTAGATCCACCAATATTATTTTAATCCACCAATAGCATTTACATATATTTTAAGTTTACAGGTGTTACTTTACCAGAGCAAATAAATAATGTTATTTCTACCTACATATTGTATAAACACCATTTCACCTAATTTCCTATTTTATGTCTAAAACTCAAAGTTTAAACTTTTTAAATCCTCCGATAACATATGCAGATGGTGACATCGTGGCTCGGTGTGTACCACTATTGCCTCACAGCGAGAAGGTTCTGGGTCTAATTTCTGAAGCGGTTCAATTCCTTTGGAGTTTGCATGTCCTTCCTGTGTCATTGTGGGTTTACTCCAGGTGCTACAGGTTCCTCCCAAATACATGCTTAAGGTTAATTAATTCCACTAAACTACCTAAGTGAATAGTTTGTGTCCCCTATGATGGATTGGCTCCCTGCCTCTGGTTGTTCCTGTCCATAGTAAATGTGCGGTTTCCTGACAAATTTAAAAACAAACATATATTTCTAACTACTTTGCTTACTTGTGTGCTTAAACCACCAAACATATTTTAAAAATCTAAATTAGTCAAAAAATGTTTACCATATTTTATTAGGGTGGGAGGATGATTAACCTTTCGCTCAATGTCACTTCTGCTACATGCGTAATGTGAAGTTAAAGTACAAAGTAAAGGCCACACGCCCATGTGAAGTCGATAACACACAGACCTCAGGTGAATAATCATACCACTTTTATTTAGTCTTACGCAAAATTTGGAATAAAGTTCTGTCATCTGTCCTTGTAGAACACTGGGAGCAAATGTATGCAGGGCTGGGTGGAGGGTTACTATTTCTGCATCAATGAGTGATCCCATAACTGGCTTCTTCCTACACAGACACAGCCAATCGCGATGCATGACCTGGTCCGAAGGCACCACCAAGACCAAAACCAAGACCAACACCAAGACCCAGATTTAGGTCCCTGTGCCAGTGGTCAGGCATATTGGACTTATGCCCCAATGTTTCTTCATTTTAAAATGAAAATGGAAAGCAAGAAACTCATGTGAAACAAGAAGGTTTGTGTTTCCAGAAGTGAAAGGTCTCAGAGGTAAACCGACCATTTACTGTATTTAAATTAGAGAAAATGTGGCATATTTGGGTCAATTTCTATAACGCATAGTCGCTCGATTAGTGCTGACTGGAAATGGGGTCGGACTAGTAAGTGCGTTCAGTAACAGCGACCACGTGGAGGATGTGATTGTAAGTATTTTTCATGTTTCTGCTGGAAAATAACTACTTCGAACAATATAAATACTCTTTTAAATGTATTTTATATTAAGTGTGTTAGCTTTATATCGGACAAGATCGACGTTACTTATATAGCTAACAGACGAGAATATTTCGGCATCGGCCAAAGCTTCCGAACTTACTCCGAATTGTTTATAGTTCTTTATAGTATAGTATAGTATAGTATGTGTATATGTAAATGTATGTATGTGTGTGTGTGTGTGTGTGTGTGTGTGTGTGTGTGTGTGTTCTGTGTGCTGTGCTGTGCTGGGGAAAGACAAATATTATGTGATGTAAATTGTCGTTTGGGTTGACCAGTTATATTTAATTCTGTAAAGTGACAAGATTTGGATATATGTTGTCACTTTTTTTCATATGTATACTATAATTTTTTTCAGTACACTAAAATGAGCCTAAATACTCGGTATTTTTTCACATTGGGCACTAAAGTTGGATACTGGCATACAGTTTCGTGTTAAACACACTTTGCACCCATGTTTTGTGGCGACACGGTGGTGCAGTGGTTAGAGCGGTGGAGTCCCAGTGCCAAAGACCTGGGTTAATGGTCTAGCAACAGTGTGGAACTTATTGTGAAAGTACTGCCATAATTGACCAGCACACAGAATTGTGAAAAGTTTTTAAATGCAAAAGTGATACATACAAAAATTCAAGAATAGCACACATTATAAACTGTGTTCCTTTAGGTCTATTATTTGAAGACATTTCTTAACAAATGTATATATGGGTTACAAAAATTAGAGGGCACTTCAAAGTGAAATCTCCCATATTGAAATATCCCCTAATTTTTTGGAGAAGTTTGTATTAACAATATTTTGAGAATAAAAGAATTAAGAATGTTGTAGAAAACTGATTAAATTAAAAAACATTAACTGTCTGTAAAGTAGCTGTATGTTAATAACTAAGTTGTTAATATTAGTTAATAGTGTACATATATTACCAGATATACTAGATATATAAAATATATGCATTATCCCCTATGTGATAATGTGAGAATGTGACTGTCTTCAAGCAAAATGTATCTAGCATTTATGATGGCACCAGGATTAGGGACAGTTTGTATCATGTACCGTAGTCATGTTTTGTCACACATGAGAAAAATGTCAGAACTGACCAAACACCGATCCAGGGTTGGCCCCAATACATGCTGTGTTACATAGCATGTATGCTTAGGTAACATAGCATACATGGCTTTTGTTTTTGCTTAATATGTTTGTATTTTTTTCACTTATGAATTTATTAATGTTTCTTTGTAAGGGTTCTTCCTATGTGTTCGCCCTCAAGGGCATTTTCTTGCCATTCTACCCACTGGCTCGCTCATATGGGGCCTAGATCTGGCCTAACTAAAGCTACCATGTTACAATGTGTATTGAAAAGTACAAAATACAAACTAAATTAGACTTGAAGATATTTTATTTTTGAATCCTTAGGAACAAGAGCTTTTGAACATGGCGACTGTCTACTCTGGTGCCCATCAGAAGCTGAAAAGTCCTCTCACACCCTGGCCAGAAAAGCTGAAGTTGGCTCGATTTGCATGGGAATCTAATCAGTGCCTTCTTCCAAATAAGGAACAGGTTAATGTTCATTTTCATTCAGTACCCTGAAATTGTACTTAAGAACATTTTAGAAAGATTTAATAATTAAATCAACAATATTCTGCTCTCAGATTATGCTATTGCCTTTGTTATTTTGTTTCAGTATTTGTTTGACTGGGTTGCTCGTGCCCTTTCTGGCCACTACAACAAGAAAATAGAAGTTCCGCAAGAGGTAGTGGTGAACCTATGGACCTACCTGAATGATATTCTTTATAGCCAGAATCTTTTTAACATACTAGATCAAGGAAAGACCATTGTCTTGAGCCCTGCACTTCCTCAAGTAAGTTTATTGACCTCTCCAATTTTCTTTAATGCCACTTCCAAAGAGATAAAGAGTTTGCAGCCTTGTAAGAAGCCATCTTGAACAAGACATGTGCCTCAATAAGAGTGACATGAAAACATTTTGTGGTAGATCAAGTGTGTGTCTTATGAAACTGAGAGGAAATACTGGGAAATTGAGCTTAACCAATGACATTAGATCTCTAATGTTTAATTAATTAAACATTAGATTTAGCCAATTCTTTATATGTCCTGTATCCAAAAACACAGTCTAATTCAATAATAAAAAGTATGTGGAAATTTACACTTTACTTACCGGTAAGTGGTAAAGTTTTATCCCCACACCTCCATTCACAGATGGATTATGATTTATGTCAATTTTTGTGGACCAGCTCTAAACAATGAACTTATTTTGCATTGCATTTATTATTTGTGGGACATGGTGGCTTAACAGTTAAGGTACTTGACTATGGACCAGATGGTCCAGGGTTCAAATCCCACCTTCACCAATCTTCCACTGTTTGGTTGAGCCCACAGTTGCTTGGATTGTAAGATTGTATCAGTTCTAAGTCGCTCTGGATAAGGATATCTGCTAAATAATGTACATTTGTTTGATTTTCCATAGATTATCAATGCAAGGATTCAAGAAAGCAGTTCTGGGACTGCCTCTGCTATCCTGCCTACTCTTATAAGTTGTTGTCATGGCATTTTGAGTTTTCCACTCCTCTCTGTGACATACACTGCAAAGTATGAACTGCTGGTGGAGCTTGTAGCTGCAATAAGTGACTTGGCCTGCTTTCAGCTCAGCCAGCAGGAATCTCCCGAACCTCTTGCAATCAAAGTGCTTGAACTGCTACTGAACGTACTTGGCACCTACCTGACAGTGCAGAGACAGCAAGGCAACCCCAAAAGAGTTTTTATCCAGGTTACAAACCACCTTCTTCAACCCCTCTACTTGCTAAGACACTTGCTCACTTCTAGGACATGGACTGAGAAGGATGATGTGAAGATCCATCATAACTTGAGCAAAGACATTAGGAACAAAGTGGACTTGATTATTCAGTCAGCATTTTTCTTCCTTGACCATCTACCATCCTACAAAGATGAGCTTCTTCCATCTGAACAAGGATCAGGTGGCAAGAAAGGAGCAACTGGCAAAGGCTTATTTTGCCCTGTTGCAATGATTCTGTCAAAGTTTTCCCTGAAACAAGGTGCTGACAATGAATCATTGTTTTATGCTGTTCGATCCTCTTCTATCCCATTGCTCTTCAAACTTGCTTTCGATTCCTTTTGCAAAAGTGGAGAGAACAAGCTTATATGTTTTCACCTTTTGACAAAGTTAATTACTGCTCTTGACTTTACAGTAGATCTAACTCCCACAGAAACTTTTAATCCCTTAAACTGGAACCATGCTCTGCTTGCTCTAGAGAACATTCTGAACTTATGTCTGGCTGGAGATATTTATAATGTAGCTGCAGATAAAATACATCATGGAGAGGTGCAGTTCAATTTCTTTAGAAAGGTGGCTCAGCTTTTGTACAACAATGCGCATACAAACATCCCAGCCTGGTACCGCTGTCTAAAATCTCTGCTTGCGCTGAACCACCAAATCCTTGAGCCAGATCTTGACGAGCTTCTGTCTGCGGTTTGGGTGGATGCAGACAACATGGAATTGCGTGTGAATAAGGCTCGAGAAACTCTGTTGTGTGCAGTCCTCCAGACCTACACTAAACTACGGCAGCTTCCGAGACTCGTTGGGGAACTCCTGGTTGTAATCTGCAGACCAGCTGCAGATGAACTGAGACTGCAGTTGCTGACTGAGGCTACGCACAAGTGCTTGAGTCAGTGTCTCTTGGACAGTCCTCCCAGTCAAAATCTTGAAATATGCAATCTTATTTTGGAAGGGATGCTAAATGAACTGCCATTTGTCAAAGAGAAAAGAAAGGATTCTGCACTCAAGATGTTCTCCATGAGCGTTCTCTTGCATGCAGTGCTCTTCAGTCTTAAGACGCTAGATGAGACCACTCCAGTACCCACTGTCAGACAAACGCAAAATGTAATGCAAGGAATTCTGAAGTTTATAAGAACCCTGCTGCAGCATCTTGAGGGTGTTTTGGTTACAGACAGCTTCTCTGCAGAGAAGATTCAAGAGGTGACTCTTCTTCTTGCACACACTTGGCATGAGGCAGACACCCTTTTTCAAAGTCATTGCAGTAAATATACATGTACAGGAAAAAACAATGAAGACAGTCTTATCTCCGATACAGTAAACAGAGTTTTAGCACTAGCAAAATCTGAAAGCCAAGCAATTACTCCACTGAGTAGGCTTCTTCAGAAGCTTCTTGCTCTTCATAGAATGAAGAGACATCTGCTCACTTCACCTTCACCTGCATCAGAAGCAGACGTGCAAGTCCTTCGAGAAACTGCTCAGTTTGTTGTAAATGGACAAGAAACTTTAGTAAACCTTGACCCTGACCGAATATGGGACCAGCAACTTTGCAGCATTAGTAGCGATACCTATCCAGTGGCCTTCTGGTTTCTGGTAACCACCAACCTCCCTTTAATTTCTCCATATCTCTCAGATGAGGTCATAGCTCACATAGCAGACACTTTGCTAAACTCTCTGCTTCTGAGTAGCACTGAGACCAATATGGAGAAGTCTGATCTGTCTGCATTTCTAATTTCAAAGCAGTTACTCAGTAGTATCTTTTTTTGTGAATTAGCTACAGTTCACTCCCAAGTGGTGGCTTCGATAACAAATAGGTTTATAGGATTGCTTAGTGCTTCTGACGTACAGTCATGTTGTCCCACATTTTTTAAATCCTGCACAGAAGTTGACATTGACGCAGTATCGGCAGAAGAACAGGTTGCCGAGCTCTCACCATCTTTAAGGAGATTACAAGCTGTTGCTGAGGAAATTGTGATCTGTGCCAAAACAGGTGTTTCTATACCAATATCTGAAACACAAGCACATAGACTTGTGAAATTGGTCAAGATAGCAGCTGTCCTGAACCCACATGCAATGCATCCCGAAAATTACTTGGGACTCTTTCTAAGTTCATTTTTGGTGGCTGTGTGTGTACAACATGATGGAAATGCGGACTGCACTGTCAGCCTCTTGAAAGACTTCTTTGGTCTCATGAAAAGGTTGTTAGTAGGGAAAAATGCTAATACAATCCTCAAAGTTGTACATGGTAGTACATTATTAGAGGCAGCAATGACATCATGTTTCTCTGGCTTGGACAAGGGCCTGTTTCAAAGTGTGGCCAGCTCATCCTGGTTTTCTCTTCTGCATTCAGTCCAAGGCTTCATACAGTGCTTCATCCACATGATACTTGAGCGAAAACGCAGTGTGCGACTCAATCTGGAAAAATTCACCAGTTTTATGATTGAGCGAGCTACTTTTATTAGACCATCAGGGGAAGAGGCTCTACACTCATTTCAACTTTATTCAGCCACGTTGAGCACACTGTGTAAAGAAATGATGCCTGTTCTTGGAAAGAGTACACAGCTGGATGAAACACTGACTCAGTTGTTGGGGAAGATAACCTCTGTAATGGGGCCTGACATCCAGAGTGCGTTTATGGGTAAAACGGACAGCGTGCACAGGAAGGCATTTTGTATTGATATGCTGACTGTAATGATAAGGAGTGAACTAGCAAAGGCCGCTCATCAGACTCAGAATTCATGCGACAAAGGTGAACTATACCAAGTACCAAACATGGCATTGTACAAAAGCTTTGGTGAGCAGATTCTTAAAGACTTATGCCATTCACCCCTTCCAATGGATTTCCTCATTTCATCCTTTGATTATTTGTCAGCATTTTATTTGGCTGCAAAGACAACTAAAGAGGCAGACCTAGATAGCCTTCATTTCAAGATTCTACAGAGCGTTTATACTCTCCTGTCAGGTAGGCATGCCTTTTAAAATGTTCCTGTCTACACAATGATGAGATTGTTATTAAGTTATTCAGTCTATTGACACTGGTCATGTGTCTTATTAGGTGACTGGCTTACTATGTCAGAAATAAAGGAAATGGAGGCACCAATGAGGGACCTGCTTAGTCAGCTGATGGTCAACAGTTCACTAGAGCAATTCCGTATGATGTTTCTCTCCATGATCCGAAACGGACTTGTTGCTGCAAAGGTTGAAGCAGGCCACCAAAGAGTGAGTTAATCACTTTAACGAAACATTTTTCGGGTTACTCCTATATGACGTTGTTCTGTAGTTACTATAGAAGTATTTACCCCTTTTATACTATTTCACATTTTGTAGTAAAATACAGTTTCCATAACTGGTCTACCCAGAACAGTTTTGTAAAGTGTTCAACTGTTGAAGATGGAAATTGATTTCATTATTTTTTGTGGGGACTGCAAATGTTACTATTTCTCTTTGACATGAATTCTTAAGCTTTGTTTCACAGTTTGTCTATCAAATTTATATATGTACTTGGACATAGCTTTGTCTTTGTTTTATGTCATTGTGCTAATGAAAATGAACCATTTACCTAGTCTCAGGTCTCCACTCATACCTTCATCCCTGACCAGTTTCCCAGTCCCCACGGATGAAAAGTATGCCATAACATGCTTCATCAAGAAGAGCTAAAATGGCACAGTCGGCTTGTAGAGCAGGACTTTTGTGCAGGTCTGTGTACTAGACTGCCAAAATGGAGCTGATCATAGTGCAACTTCCTGTGGTTTTTGGTGTACTTTTTATTCTTGTCTTTTCAGCCAGTCAGTAAAAAGACACTGTAAAATATTCAAGTAGCCATACAGTTTAGCCAAAATTGCATCCTATCTATTAAAATGTGTAAACGCATGTAGATGTAATCATTCAAGGGCTGCATATAGTGCACTACATGAGGTGTAAAGATGTTATTGGGAAGTTTAGATTCAGCCCTGCTCTGCTTTATCTTCTAGTTTTGTAGAGGTACTGGAACTCTCCTCATTTTCTGGAGTGCAGCATAGATGTTGTGGAGTTCAGCTCCACCAGCCTCTGGCACATATTAAACTCTGGTTACCACTTGCCTCTTGATTGCTTCTCTGACTTCTAAATTTATCACTGAGGTTTTTTTGGACATTTTTTGCTATTTTCTAATAGTGCACCTCATTATATCCATTTAATTTTTTTGGTCCCAGAAAAACAAGATCATGTATAGTTTAATGCACTATGCTGGGTAATGCATTATTTGGAAGTGCTACACAGTGCGGCTTAGGTCCAAAAATCTTATTCTTATATACATGCAGTTGTCTGTATATAATGGAATAATATAAAAATGCCTAAAATACTGGAGCAAGTCACATAGACTTTCTGTTGTACCTCTGGCAATCTCTTATAAGAGAGATCATTATTATTCCCTAGTAATTTGCTAAATAGTTTTAATGCACAGTTGTGGATTAAAATTTGTATTTAACTGACAGGCCGTACTCGCAACTGTGACTCTGGTAAAACTGCTTGCCTGCTGTTCACAATCAGAGACCTCATCAGAGTTATTTTGGAGCATTGTGCCACAAGTCTCATCATCGCTTGTTGTGAGTAAACGTTTCATCATCTTTTTTACGTTGCTAATGTCAGTATATTTAGTTACTTATTTATTTACACACGCTGCTCACAAAAATAAGGGCATAGTTTTTGTTCCCTAAGTGTTCCCTAATTTTTGTGGTGTGTGTGTGTATTTAGAGAAATTGTGTGGTTTATTGTTGTTAAACATTGTTGGATGGATGGATTTACCGTACAGTCGCGGCCGACTCTTGGTCACTGTGGATCATCGATCTCCACACATTTCTGTCTTTCACCTGATTTCAGCAGGATAGCGGAGTAGTTTGCCATTGCTTTTTCCACCCCTCCCCATTTATCTGGGCTTGGGACTGGCGTGCAGCTGTTTCCAGTTACACAGATGTGGCGTTTTGCATACACAATTTAGCTAATACAATTTAGAGACGCCAATTAACCTAACATACATGCGTAAACCCACGCAGACACGGGGAGGACATGCAGACATGCAGAAAGGACCCAGGCCGCTCCACCCTGGGATTGAACCCGGGACCTTCTTGTTGTGAGGCAGCGGTGGTACCCACCGAACCACAGTGCTGCCCTAAACATTATTCAGCCTATGTAATTAAGGATCAGGTACCTTGGAAACTGTAGGACATGACATAGTTGGACAGACAAACCTTTTGTTATATTACCAAGTGTATAGAATTCTTGATGGATGTTTGTTTAACATGCGTTCAGTCAGTGTTCATTTGCTTTATTGTCCAAGGTCTTAAAAAGTCTAATGCATTATAACCAAGAATAAACAAATTGTCTCTCCAATCTAAATGTTATGGCTCTAAAACAGACACAAAAAGCTTTTTAATCTGGTTAATCTTCTGTGTTGCAATACTGCGTCTCAATGTGTTTTTGTCTTTCAGCAAGCCTTCATCAGGTCCACCATACCATCCGCTTAATACAGCCTACTCTAGACATGGCCATAACATTAGATAGTAGATAGTACAGAATTTTCTATCATTGTTGTGAATGCCTCTAAATAAAAAAAGGTTTAGGATGTGTATAACAGTCTAGGCTTGAGACTGTATCTCTGATGGATTTTGTATCGTTTGCAAGCAGCTTTCTTGTGACAATACCCTTTGTATGTTTCAGGGAATGTAATGCAGACATTAAATGACATGTACCTGTTATTGAGTGTGTACAATATGTTAGAAACATGATTAATGTCAGGATGTTGAATCATACTATTAATGCTTTAATTGCTAATTGTATTGTTGCAGGCTGTGATAAGAGAATCTGGTGAAAAAGCCTCACTTACCACTATTCTGACTGTACCAGCAGTGGAAACGCTAACCACGCTGCTCCGTCAGGGTGAATCCCATATCTCTGACTCACATGATGTTATTGCGGTACTTGGAGCACTTGATTTTGTGCCTCTGGAAAGTCAATCAATGGAGGAGTACTATTCCGCTTTCCAGGCCATCCATGAAGCTTTATTTGTCATCATCCTATGCTACCCAAAGGTGAGTTATCAAAGCACCCAAATATGAAAATACCCCATCATAATATTGGACACAGACTTTGTACTGTAGAACCAAACAGAAACTACAGCCAGGTAATGGCATTAGAGAGCAATAAACCTTTCACATTTGTAATATCTATATATCGTCTGTTTATTTCCTTATACCTTGTTGTATATTTCAGCTGTGATTCTTTATGAGGAACCAAACTCGGTTAAAGGTGAAGGAGTTGCAGTTTACCTTTTGTGTTCACATTGCAAGGAAATTTTAACAAGCACATAAGTTGCGCATAGTAAACATGATTCTATAGGTAAAATGGGTTTATAATTAAGCAGAATTGAGACAATGCACCATTTTAAAAAGCGCCATAGAAATAAATCTGACTTTGACATTTGTCATAATCATTTTAATAATAAAATATGTAATGTGAAGAAGGAAGACACATTGTGAAGAAATATAGAATAGGACAGAATGCCAACTTACAAAACTTGGCCAAATCGGGTATTAACAAAATACAATCAGTAACTCAGACGAAAGCCATGTTAATAAGTAGTTGTTAAATTTAAAAAGGGGAAACTGCTTTGGTACAAATGAACTTTGGTTTTATTAACTCTGCGTAGAGCAAATATGCAATATGTGTAAATGAAAAAAGTACACATACAAACGATCAGCGATCAGTCATGTGCGACTGATCGTACAACTGACTTTGTATATCCAAACTCCATTAGGATATATTCTACTAATATAACCAGCAGCCATGATGAGAGCTGTCGCTAGTGCATGGCCGTTGTTAATAGCGGCATACAGCATGCAAAACATAAGCAGACACTTCTTGATTTATTTTCAAAGTGTACAAATCAAGCTGACCAGAAATCTTACCAGACAGTGACTTTGACATTGACATTCACCTCTTAGAATATTAGCTGATTAAAACTGATTAACAGTAAGTGTTTACAGTACTTAATTACTTAAAGTAATTATCTAATGTAATTATCTTTCTCATGAACTCTGGACCTTCAGGTCCAAGGTATAGTATCTTAACTGCTAAGCTGCCACAGTCCCAAAAAGAGTAAATAATGCACTCTTTGAACTCAGGGAATGTAATGGAGTCTAGGAGGGATCAGTTACAGAGTTTAAAATACTCAAGTAAAGTAAAGATACTCAGAAAGCCTATGTACTGTAAGTAAAGTAAAGCAGTAGTACTAATTTAACCTGTAAAAAAGTTAAAGAACAGAGCTTTGAGACCACTTGATTTGAAGTGTGGTGCAAGTGTGAGAACACCCTAAGAACACTGCTTGCTGTTTATTTTTATATCTGAATGTGATTTGTTTTTCACAGGTAATGCTAAAAGCTTCTGCTGTTTTCCTGAACTGTTTTTATCGTCTGGTGAAGTCCATTATTTATGAGGGCAGGCAAAAGGCAGAAAATGAGAAAGGTAGCTCATTTCAGGTTTTGGTCACTGGACATCAAACCCACACAACAAAATTGTACTGTACTGTATAATATTTTATGCTCCAGTTAATATGGCACAACTGAAGACAAAAAACATTTTCGGTCAAGGCATTCCTAATCAGGTCTTACAGCAGGTCAAAATGCAAATTATTAGTACATTTTAATTGTGCATTTACTTCATTTTTGATAGTGACCTTGTGACCTATTGTGTTATATTTTCTGTTCTAGTCTATATTTTTGAACCGTATGCATTAACTTACTAACTTGTATGTTATTAAGTCTATTATGTTTTGTTTAGTCATAAAACCCAAATCAAAGTTTTACCATTCTATGTTGTCTTATCATTTTGTTGTTTAAAACTGACCATAATATGCCTTTGTCTCTGCATTTTCACCATAGAGAACAATTTTGAGACACTTTTGAAGTGTGCCATGCTAGTGGAGAGAATGTACACCCACATTGGCACCACAGCCGAGGGTTTCACTGTATTGAATTCTTTCATTGTGGCTCAGTATGTCACTGAATTGCAAAGGGTAAGAACTTTGGTCCACAGACATAAAACAGATCATTATGTTTGAAGTATTTACAACAAAGGTAACTCTGTATCAGTATGTCTTTGATGCGGTTGCACAAAAAACATTTTGTTTAAATAAGGGTTCAAAACAAAATCGAATGGTGTTTCCTTTTGTCTTCTTTAAGGCTGTAGCGTTAATCTATCTATATGAATCTATCTATAATATCTAAATGAACACACAGAGGCAAGGTGATAGTTGAATTTTTCTTTGCATGATGTTCTGAATTGTGTTTAATGTATTGGCTTGATCGTATTAGTGTGAAATGATTAGTTCACTAAACACTTGGGGACCATTCTACCTTGATTTAAAATTAACTGGGTTCTCACTATAAACCAGTACTTTCATATCGCTTCCATAGCTGTAGACTTTGTCCAACAATTTTTTTTTTTATGGTTAACTACATGAAAAGAAAATGCTCATTTCACAATGGAGACATCTAGAGCTGTGACAACACTGCTCACCCGACTTGCGTGCAATTCAAATTTGATTAATTTGTGTGTACAAACAGTTTACCCAATCAATAATTGGGATCCTTGTTTATTTTTTTAAGGTGACACTGCAACCAGGGATCAAGGCACACCTGACAGAAGGCATCTACTGTATCCTGGACCACTGTGTTGAACAGGATATAAAGTTTCTGAACAGAACACTGTCAGTTGGTGTTCAGGAAGTATTCAAGGAGCTATACAAAAACTACACACATTACCACAAATCTCAAAGACAAGGAGAAGAGAAGTATACAGTATGAGTACAAGGACAAACTGTGTATTTAAATGTTTTATATCACAATGTCTTCTGACCTGTATGACAAGTAAGAACAAATCTACTTATGTGAAATAAACATATAAACTTTTTTTTCTCAAAAAAGATATCATCTGAAAACAAATGGTCATATCACAGTATCCCAAAAGGTTTTTTAAACAATGTCCAAAGAGTACATAATAGCCATTTTTGACTGGCACCAGAAATAGAAATGTGACTTTTGGTTCAACCATTACAACCTTATGACACAAAATAGAAATGTGGTTAATGGCACATTTTTTTTTACTGGGGTTGTAATTGATTTGTTCAAAATGCTGTATGTTATGTCCTGAGGTCTTTCTTGTTCCTAGTCTTCTTCCTTTTAGATTCCACACTGATCTACTGAAGCTGTTTAGCCTAATTTATGTACGTCTCATATTAGACATGCATTCTATTTATCGCTAAACCCATATAATTTTATTCATTTATGCCTAAACTTTGCAAAACCTTGTTGTTCAGCGTTGCCTTTTTTATTTCTTGCATATTAGACATCCAGAATATAAAGGGCAGCATTTTTGTGGATACAACATGTATTACATTAAGGTGACGTGTAATTGTGCTTTTCATATGATTCTTAAGTAGTCTTTACAGCATTCTGTATGAAACTGATGTTTTACAGACAATTTAGTGTTATATATGTCTTATCAATGTTGTTGTATTGCAAGAGACTAAAAAAAGAATCTTCTCCTAATGGAAATAAAATTATTTTTGTTGGATCAATCCAATGTGAGGTGAGTCCTTCAGATATATGGCCATTATGGCTTAATTGGAAATGGCCAGAAAGGTACATTAAAACCAATTATTAGTGGCAAGAAACATGTGAAAGTAAAAAAAATAAATAATTACATTTAATGGCTAACTTCTGCAGCATATTCTGCTTTGGCACTGCTTTTTTAATATCTCAGACGTTTCTCACTTATGCCACCCAGTCAGTGTTTGCTGCTGTAGTACCTCAGAAACGCTTGGACAGAAGATACAAGTTTTTGTTCGTTTTTAGCATAGAATGGCAAGACAAAGGGACTCTAAACATCTTTGTAGCTTTTTCATACACTGCCCACAATTTCATTCTTTTTTATATTCAGAATTTTTGTAAACAGTGCACTTGTTCTCAGTTTTATGTGAATAATCAGACCACATAGCAAGAACCACGTGTCTGTCAAATGTTAAGTTCAACAGTCATCACTTGATTGAGTGACTTTGGCAATGGATGAACTGTCATGGCCAGGTCACAGGGTTAGAGCATCTATGAAACCTCAAGGCTTGTTGGATGCTCTCAAAAATTGTCCTGGACACACGATGCACAACGACAGTGAGGAATAGGGCACAGAAATGTTCGATTTTTAGCTTCTAATATTCTGTGCAACATGGGCATCGTGTTGGTGTACTTTTGCCTCGCAACTCCAAAAAGCCTATATCTGCTGTCTGTGCAGCGTTTGCATGTTTTCCTCGTATCTTCGTGGGGGTTTTATGCACCCGTGCATCAGTCTGTGCATCTCTCCCTGTGTACAGCTGGATCTCACATTCGCCACGATCATTGTTTGGTCCCATATCTAACTTTGGCCTCAGTTAGCTATTTAATTATTCTGTTAGGTATTTTACCATAGTTCTGATGTTGCATGGCCACTATATGGACACATTGTATGGCTATATTTGTCAGTTAATTGTTGGAGCAAAATTACTGCTTTAAAACCAACCAGTCCGGTGGTTGATGGGTCTGATAACGTCCGTACACGTTTCTTCTGCGTGGAACAAAACATGCAGAAAGTGTGTCTACCCGGTCGTTTAAAAGTTCCTGAGTACGAGCAGCTCGTCTCTTCTTTTGCGAGGGAAGGTCTCAGAAAACAGCGAAAGCTTATCCAGGTCAGAAAATTCGTTTATGTAGTGCTTGTGTGTGTATGGGAGACATGTTAAACATTTGTAACGTTTGAGTGTTGCAAAGTAAGCACTATGAAAACCGCGCGCGTTCTCCTTTTCTTAGCTAACGTTAGCTAGATGCTAACTGGTCACACTACTGAGCAAAGCCTGTTAGCTACGTAAACTAGATTCAGTTAGAAACTAGATGCAGTAAACTGCGGATTGCATACATGGGACGCTAAACTGTGCAGATAATTTGTTATTTGTACCCCTAAGCAGTGCATTAATGTAGGGAGCAGGAAACAGTTTGGTATCCATCGATGGCAAATGTTAATAGATGCGCTACCCGTTAATAGGCGTTAGCTATGGCAAACATAACAAAGCGATACGATTAGTGATATAATTCTATATGTTAAATTATATTTATACTAATTGCACTGAGGCCCGGCCAACGTGCCAGCAAAACATCGGAGCCACTTTTGAGATAGTTACCAACTGTTACATAGAGTAACACGTTTACCTTGAGGCCAGGTAATTAAATACAACCGCTCTTAATTTGGACATATTAGAAGAATATTTCTTTGAAATCGACCAAGCAGTTGAAGGGAATATAAAAGGATGAGAAGTCATGTAAAGGTCAGGGCGTTCATGTGACTACATCTACGATGATGCCAGCGATTAGTGACAGTACAACTCACTAAACAGTGAATAAACAGTGTGCAGGAAAATTACAGTAATGTGTATCATTTTCAATTGTTCTATAGTATAGACTGCTGGCTGTGAGGGAAGTTCTGCAAAGCAAGTTAACACAATGGAGGTGGAGGATCCAGTTTCTGCCAAATTTCGGACTCTTGTTGAGGAACTCATGGTTAAGGCAACCTCTGAGATTGTAAAGGTTTTTGTAGACGTGCTCCTGGAGACAAGAGTGGAGATTTCTCGTAGTTGGAAGGAAATTGATGCACTGAAGCAGCAGTTGGAACAGACTGAGGTGGCAAGGGTGGGGCCAGTTTTAAAGAATCAAATAACTCAAGTAACATTGAAACATGAAGATTGTATGGGAGATAAGATTCAAGTGCAAGAGGACATACCATATGGGAATCTCCAGGCCGCTGTTTCAGACACCAGCCCCACTGAGCCAGCGACTACAGAAAGCCAGGTAAGGCATTTCCCAATTCTTATTGCAATCCAAACTAGTTCTGAATGGTGATGCAGTGCTTCTGTATACAGAATATTCACATCCAAATGAAACACAATAGTAGGGTACAGTGATCTAGTGAGAATTGTACCCCATTTGTACTTGTTCCCCTCATTTCAGGGAACCATGTGTAGTATACATGTACAGCATTTAGGAAATTACCTTATCCAGAGATACCTACTGATGTACTTAGAATTCTTCTTCTCTGTAGCTGTTACCTCATGCCCTTCTAAATCCCTGTTAGGCTACTATTACTATAACTTCTTAATTTTGTTATTATTATTATTTTAAATGTGTAGGTAGGGCAGCACAGTTGTGCAGTGGTTAGCACTGCCATCGAGATAGCATTACATCTCCGAGATCTCCTTGGGCTTCGCCTGTGTGGAGTCTGCATGTCCTCCCCCTGCTTGTATAAATTTTCCCGGGTTAGTCCAGCTTCTGCCCACATTCCGAAGACATGCTTGTTAGGTTAATTGGTGTTTCCAAAGTGCCCTTAGTGTGTGAGCATGTGCTTTTCGCTGGGTCGCTTGTGCCCCGTGCCGCCATGTGGGCACCGGCTCTCCTATGACCCTGACTAGGATAAGCAGATAAGATGAATGAATGAATTAATATGTATCTATAAATATGAATGGACTGGTCAGTTTTTAGTTTTGTAGATGGGTGTCAGTGTTTTTAAATGTGATGCTGTCACTTCTACTGAGTCAGTAAAGGCAATGCAACAGTGAAATGTCAACATATATGGGGGTGAAACCTGCAGGGCACAGACAAATATGTATTAATGGGGAGTGCATGGCTGAGCAAGAGTTTCCGTTGCAGCGTGGTGGATTGGACAGTTATCCATATTAACTATCATATAGATAATTAAACCTCATGTGTAACCTGAATATTTGATACCCTACCACTATAGGATGGAGTTCAAACAAATATGGATGCACCCATTGAAAAAACAAATGTCAGTGACGAATGTATACCAGACAATGTACAAGCTGCGCCAGAGATCACAACACCTGGTAAAGGTATGGAAAACATATTGCTTAAAAAGCTTGCTTTCTTTTTTAAACCACGGTGTTTTCACAGTTATAGTATTGTCTGATGATGTTGTCAAAACTGAATCAGGTCTGACCATTTCATTTATTCAGTAATTTAACTGTCCAATAAATGGATATGTTTGCAGGTCGGTATATTCAGTGTATAATCACGATGTAAACAGTCAAGTCCTAGTCATCTTAAATATGACCTAAAAAGAACATTGCAAGTATAGGCCCTATTTTTAAATAAATAAATGGATATAATTTGTTGCTTATTCAATACACTTGTAAACTGCTGTTAAATAAGTTATATAAATATATGCCTATTAGAACTTCTGAACAGCTGCATGTCAGTGATTCCGTTCTGTCACAGCCTGTATTTGTTTAAGAGAGAAAATGATTTTTTTTTTTACGAGATGATTAATTCTGTAGTTATGTAGTTTTTATTATGTAGTTCGGTTTCACTTTCTTCTTTGAAATTTGGTATTTGACTGACATGTTTTGTAAATTTCCATATCAAATCTACTATGTTACTTTAATAGTAAAATAATTCTATCACAGGTGGAGCAGTTTGGCTCCTTTCTGTGTAGAGTTTGCACATCTGTTAACTCCGGTTTCCTCCCACAGTCCAAAGAGATGCCTTAGGTTAATTGGTTACGCAAAATTGGCCCCAATCTGAGTAAATTTGTGACTAGTTTTGACATAATCTTGAGTGTTTATGTAAAATTGTGTCTGTCATTGAATGGCCCTGCTATGGAATCATCTTTCAATCTACTACTGAAATCAACTATGAATTCTGATAGAGCTATTTTTACTTTTAGTAATTAACCATTGTTTGGGTTGTAAAAAAATCATATGATTCCATTGGTGTTTCCTCTAAACATAATTTATTATCTTTTGTTATTTTGTTTTTTATAGACACATTGGAAATTTCCTCATCTATAAATACGTCCCAAACCCAGGAGATCCAGACTGAAGTTAAATGTAGAAAAAGTCGCCCACGTAAATCTGGTAGAGTCGCAAAGCTTCAAACATCCACTGCTGACACCAGTGCAGAGTCCAAGACTCCAGTACAACCTCTTCCAGTGGCTAGTCCCCAGCAACCATCCCATAGCACAGGTATCATAGTACTTGGTAAATGGTCGAAGGAAAAAGGATCAGCGGTGATCAAGAAAAAATACATGCAAAAAAAAGTTTCATCTAAGCATGATATCACGTCACACGCTCTCCGAGGGAGACCGCTTATTAGCCAAAGGCCTTGTCTGTGCTGCCAGTCAAACCAGTGCTCAGTGCAGCAGAGCCAGCCAAAAAACAGTTCTCCGTTGGTTCCACGTGTATACTCGTGCAAGGACTGTGGAACTAGCTTTGAAGGAAGGGCACAGTTCAAAGTGCACAAGTGCTCCCTCACATGCAACCGGTGTGGACAAACGTTCACCAGTTTGAGGGCCCTGACCAGTCACAGCCGAGGTGCACACCCATCTTCAAAAAAGGCATTCCCATACCGTTGCTACCTCTGTGATCACATGTTTGCTACACTGTGTGGCTGGAACATGCACAAGAAGATCCATGCCCATGGTCGTTTTTGTGACAATGTCCAGCAGGACGCACCCGGCATGTCCTGTTCACTTCCAGTGCCCAAAGAGCTAAACACAAAGGTGGAGGTTCGCTTACAGAGAATTTCAAATGCTCAGTTGGAGGCTGCATTGTCTCCTAAAAGTTTGTCATTGCTAGTTAATAAAAACAGTCTAAGCTCTCTTGCAACATCAGAGAAACTACTATCAGCAACCGATCTAGTACTGTGTACAGGTGGTGCCAATTCACCATCGGAAGGCACAATCCTGAATGTCCCCAAGGAATGTGGATCCAGCAGTGGGACCACCAGTGGCATGGAATGTCAGGGTTCCAGCTCAGGAACAGGTTTAGTTGAAACAGTGCAGCAGGCTGGTGGTAGTGCTGAAGGTTCTGCTATCCACAATCCCACTACCCAGCCAGTGGAAAAGCGGATGCCAGGAATCTTATTGACCTTATGTAACAGAGCTGGCAGTGTGGAATATGAAGAACTCCCATCCAATTCAAGTGAAGAGTTACCAAAAGGGGTAAATTCACGGAAACGGAAAATGTCAGGTAAAATATTTACATCCCAGATTCTGAATTTGTGTTTGAATGGGTGGTTTGAATATTTAAATATGAATGCATTTTTGTATTAAGACATTATCATTAGAGATTGTCTGTATTAGTGATTAATTGAAATTAAAATTCTTGCCTGAACTAAAATATCAGAATCTAAAAACTAAAAACGCTTGTCTAGTCTCACCCAGGGCCCCCTTTTTAAGCATTGTACTTGTAAAAAAAAATATGCTTATTATGTGTGGGGTGCATGCTATGTAATATTAAAATGTATTTGCTGTTTGAGCTCACAGCTGAACATGCCACCAGTAGCATGAAGGTTAGATTTTTGCATGCGTTTCTGTCTTTGAAATTCAAAATAAAATCTTTTCTGTCATACTTTTGGCGGATCTTTCCGTTCTGATAGACAGTGTCACTACAAGAAGCTGGCGCATCCCTAGTCATTACTATAACTATTTTCCCACAGATTGCAGTCATGACATTTACAACGGCGTGTTCCCTGTTGAGAAAATTCTTAAATGGAGGAATGTAAAGGTATGTCATAAAACAATTATTGATAGCAGCTAAAAATGTTAAGTAATTGGGGTCTTTTCACATGTTTCACTCTCTTAACCCCTTTTTTTTTTTTTTTTTTTACAAAAGGGTCGAAATGAAGTCAGAATCAAGTGGATGCCTTGCTCATTATGGTAAGTTATTTTATTATTCATTATAGAAACCAGCTACTTAATCAATAGAAAACAAGACGGAATATGTTTGTCACGGCAAGCTCATGGCTGTGACCAAATCTCAGCCGTGATGATATTCACGATAACACAGGACCACAGGAGTGTTCTGTCGCTTTTATAAATCATACCTCTAAATTTCATATTGAATATGCTTTAACAGTGACATTACCTCTAAAAAAATCAGCTTAAAAAGTAGGTCCACAACAGTTGTTTCTATGCAACTGCGTAAATGTGTTACTTAAAATCTGTGTATACAAACCCAACTGGTTAATATGTGATATTGTGTCAAGTACTGTAGTTAACCATGTTTTTGTCTTTCAGTGGGGCAAAATGGAAAAACACATGGGAGCCAGCAGAAAGCTTTATCTCTCATAATGATGACAGAAGTGATCACTCTGAGCAAAGAGATGAGCAGAAATGAAAATGGTGGTGTGATATTGTTTGCATTCGCTGTACAAATGCCATATGGACTCATGAATTCAGCGTTGTGGTAGGACTGGCGATTCAAGCTTTTGTCCTGTTTAATTCAGCTGTGTATATAAATCATAAACTAATGCTAGATCAGTAGTCTCAGTGTATTTTATTCTGGTGATATGTTCTGGTCTTTTCTGTACATGTAGGAATAATGATTACATTGGTCTTGTTGCTATTTTATGTACACGTAAATGATGCTGTAAAAAAAAAAGCATGTCTAGCATTGTGATAAAGGGCGCTTTCGCATGCCACCTATATTACCTTATTTGCAGATGAGAGCACAGGTATCAATGTCTCTTAGTCCACATTCAAATGAAATAGTGTGACATATATGCGGTGAGAATGTGGGTAAACCTGAACTCATTAATTTAACACACACTATATATTAATTGTGATTGGCATTCGAAACGCAATGTACTTAAACTACCATCTGGGGGTAAAATTAGTGCATTTTCCATTTATAAGGATGCCATAACACAGTGACTCTTGCTCAACGTTATCTACATGGGCTTTATTACATCTGTACGTGTACTTTATCCACCACCGCATTTCTGGCCAGTTAATGAAGACCTTGCAAGAACCTTGCCTACCCCTTAGTCCACACTCAAGTTTGGGAAAAAAATCTATAAAACTTTTAACTGTGATTCAAAATTGAGTGTGAATACCCCCTGAATACAGATTTTTTTTTTTTTTCTTTTTCTTTTTTTTATTGACCAAAATGCATTTTCCATACATTTTATAACATGCCTTGCTCTTTACAGTAAGGACCTGGAGCGTATGTATTTATTATAAGTAAAGCACATTTTAAATCCTGGTCAGTTTATCAGAACTTCAGCTGTATAAGGCTTGTTTTTATCATTTTGTACCAGCTGATCACAATGCATATGAAAAGCTTAGGTCTCCTTTGAGAAACCTATAAAATGTTTTTGTTTGTTGGTTTGTTTTTATTCTTTTTAAGCAGAATGTGTTCGTTTGATTTATTTTTTTCTGGAAGCATAGTAGCTTAACTTGTTTCATGTGTTCCATAATGTTTGTTAACTGAATGTTTTAAGATTCCGCTTCCTTTATGTACTGCTATTACCTTGTACAGTTGTGCTATCTCATGACCTATAGCACTAATGTTCTACATTTATAACTTATCATTTTATGGAAAAAGGTGACTTTTCTCTCCGATTAAACCTTTGAACTGAAGAGTTTGTTATATGCTGTCTGTGTTAATGTTGCAACCTAAAGTTGTTTTCTGTGATTTACTTGGCAGGATGTCTTTCTTATTACTGCCAAAATGTAGTCAGATTCCTACAGTTTAAAAATTGCAGTAGTGTGAGAAGAAATTCCGAAAATAAAGATGCTGGCTTTTAACATTTGAGTATTTTATTTGTGTCTCTTATGATTTTCATATAGCTCTTGCATTGGTCCTTGAGCCTGTATATTTTTGTGGTTTTGAAGATAATGACTCTGAGACTGTCATCCCTCTGCTTGCAAGACCTCAAAACACTGGAGAGATAAACCCTTTTTTTCTTTGCCTTACTGTTAAACCAGGTTCTCAGATATGCAAGCTACAGACTGAAATGTTTTGTAATGAAATTTTGTTCATGTTTGCTGCTAGTTAAACATGCCCTGTTTCTTATTTTGTAACTTTCTTTTATCTTCTGATGTTGAAAATGTTTTAAACTGATGTTCATGTACAATTCAGTCATGGTGGAGCTAGACAATTAATTTGAAATATGTGCATTTAATTAACTTGAGCCAGATTTATTATGCTTTGTGACTATTAGTTATGAAAATGTGTTTAGGTAGTCACATAATAGACTGGGTTAGTTATTTTCATCCAGCAATGCGTTTAGAAATGTTTTATATATTATAGATTGTATGAGGATTGGACCAGGCCTCACTCTTAACCACAGTTTCCTGTTGGTAAGTTCAAAGACCTCGTTTTTGTATGCTGCTTTATGCTTCAGCCATCTGTTTATGGGAAAAAAAAACCCACTATAGCTTGCTTTAGAGCACTGTTTAATCTTGGAGATGCTACTGCAACAGAAATTAGTCGGCTAAGCATATGTTTTCTAATGCTAACCGACAGACTCCTCCATTGTGGGTTGTAAGCGGCAATATTTCATTTTCAAAACCTATGAGATTTAGGAAGAGCAAACAGGTAAAGGCTATACAGGGTGAGAAGTGAAAAAACAACTTCCGTTTGTATGAAGCACTGAAGATTTCAAACCGTGTTTACAACTTTACACATGATGAGTTTGTTTCACTTATGGGCAGGTAAGTTTTATGCTACAAATATTTATACCTGTAAACTTCAAACCTTGTAAAATATGCAATTAACAATGAAAAGTGGATGTTCTTCATTTTTTCTTTAGAAGTTAAGTATTAAAAGTTAATGTAGTTAAATTAACACCCACATAATCAAATGTAATTCTCTTTAAAACAGTGATGTCGGTTCTTCCGTTGAGGGCCCTGGGGACTTTACAGTGGAAAAAGGTTGAACTAGGAGAACCAGTTGTCTTGAAGTGTAACATTTCTTTACACAATGAGATTTTCTGGCTGAGGGTGAACATGGAAGAAAAACCAAGGCTGCTAATGGTTGCCCGCCTGAAAAATGATGGTGGGCTAACAGAAATTCTTAATTATGATGAAACCCAGTTTAAGGGTTTTGTGGAAGACAAGTTTTTTGCACTGAGAATTTTCAGCATTTTGAGGAGCGATCTTGGCTCATACTACTGCGGAATAGCGGAAGGTAAACGCATGGATTTTGAAGAAGGAGTTCACATATATAATAAAGGTTAGTGGAGTCTAGAAGAAGTTTACAAGTTCTTACTGCTAATCTGTTAAAATACACAAGTAAAAGTTGCAGTTTGGCTTTGCTCACGTAGAAATAGGATGTCTTTTAGTTTATTATTTATTTTGTTTATGAGCAAGAGGTAAAGGGGGAAAGCAAACAAATTAAGAATAAAACATAATGGACCAATATGCGCAGAACAAAACTCTATAGTTATATATGAATCAGACGATTCATTCAGTAAAAAAAAAAAACTTATATTGCTTCGGTGACATGGTACACGTGTACCTCTTGCCCATAAACGGTAGTCATACATAGATGTAGCTATCATGTAAATGCCTGTTAAGCCATAGATTCTCTGCAGTGTGTGACCTACAGAAAGAGATGAAACCACCGCATTTGATGTACGTTTTTGGCACATGCACTTTCGCGATATCTGTACTGGGTCAAGCTTAAACTTAGGGTTCCGGTTTGTGCCTCGTTTGAAAAAAGAAATATCAGATGAAATAAAAGGTTCATAAAAGTTAACTAAGGAGTGTGTGTTGAAAAAGCAGTGAGTAAAAAGTGCAGATTTTATCTTTTAAATATAGTGAGTAAAACTAAAAATGATTAAGTTACAGAAGTTTACAAATTTTTCAGTTTAAATTACCATCGGGAAACAGCGGAATTGAGACTTTAAAAATATTAAGATTATTACGTCTTCTAAGTGAGACAGTTCCAGATTTGTTTCAGTAATATTTCTTGTTAAAACATGTTATTTTTCTGGGTGTGCTTGGGCCTCGTGTTACTACGATTCGAGCTACTTTATAAATAACTGGGCATCCTTGTTTGGCTGCACTTTACTAGTGAGGCTGGTAACTTGACTGCTGTAAATCACTGCACTTCAATTTTATATAAAAAAGGTATTTAATTTATGTATCAAAATAATAATGTCATAACAAGCATAGGGTTTATATGTTCTCATTATTTGTGGGTGTTCTTTCATTTTAATATTGTACTAGGCCGCCTAAATGTTAAGTCTTGCATCCAAAACCATTTTTCATAGATTATTTTAATGGTTTAAAATGACATGTTTTGGAGTACCAAATAGATATAGATATAGAATGTATCAGTGAGACTCTTAATGTAAAGTTTAAACTTATTTCAAAACCTCTGTCAGAATAATGATCATAGTGTTTGCAAAACTATTTGATACTTCAGTGACAATGTATTTGTTCCTCTATTTTATATGAATCTAGAATTTGGGTCTACTCCTGTTTGACCATACATATTTTTTCTTTCTTATTACTGCCAAAATGTAGTCAGATTCCTACAGTTTAAAAATTGCAGTAGTGTGAGAAGAAATTCCTAAAATAAAGATGCTGGCTTTTAACATTTGAGTATTTGATTTGTGTCTCTTATGATTTTGGTTTCATATAGCTCTTGCATTGGTCCTTGAGCCTGTATATTTTTGTGGTTTTGAACATAATGACTCTGAGACTGTCATCCCTCTGCTTGCAAGACCTCAAAACACTGGAGAGATAAACCCTTTTTTCTTTTCCTTACTGTTAAACTTAAATTTACTGTTAAAATGAAATTTTGTTCATGTTTGCTGCTAGTTAAACATGCCCTGTTTCTTATTTTGTAACTTTCTTTTATCTTCTGATGTTGAAAATGTAACTGCTTTTCTCTTAATTTATTTAGATGAAGTCTCTCCAGTGGATGAAAAAGGATTTAACTGTTACCCAGTGTTTGCTGCAGTTCTGGGTTTGGGGCAGCTAGCAATGGTATTGGCACTATTAACTGTGCACATGATAACCTGGAGGAAAAAATAAAACAGGTACATAAATACATACTGTAATTATTTTATGTGTTTTTAGGTCGCCGTGTTGTATATATTTGTTCAGAGTTGAATGTAGTGCCTATTTATGTGGAATTGTCACAATGATTTCATCAAAATATCTTTTAAAATTCAGGGATTAGTAGTAGTCTTGCCTTAATGACAAGCATCTTTTTTTGGCTGTTCTGTATAAATTGTGTATAAAAAGCAACTATAAACCTGCATAACATAACTACAATGTATTGTATCAAGTCTTGTATAAAATAAGTTTAATTAAAGACTAAACATATGCTAATTAAAAATTGTGTTTGTAGCTGTGTTGTCCAGTCTTAACAGCTTTATTTATGTAAATATCACTAATACAAATAAATGTCTTTCCAAATTGTATTTCATCTTTCTCGACCAAACAATGGCAATTTCTATCTTTCTCAACTCATTTTGCTCTGTGTATATACTGAAGTGTAGCTATAGGGCAACAGGGGAGAAGTTTTTAGATGGATTGTTGACACATAGGAAGGATAAATCTATTCACAATTTATTGACAAGGAGGAAATCCTGGTGTTATTTTGTCTTGTTCACCCTACAACTTAAGGTGTGCAACAGTATGGAGTTGTTATTGTGGATGTGTTTTGTTTCGAAGTTCTACACACGTTATGTATTGGGAAGAGGTCAAGACTGCCTACAATGCAATGTGTGCAGCATGTGGTTTTGCAATGCCTTCTTGAAAAAGCAATGAACATCCATGGGAAAATATATTACCTATTACCTTTAAGCATTATGCTGCTTTAAACTTTTCTGAATTGTTACTGCCATATCAGTAATGAAACTTACCTTTGGCAAGGGCACTGACACAGCCCCAGCCCCATGTCGGTACAGAGAGTGTATTTGGACTGCTGACAAAGGTCTGGGTGGTTCTTCACTCACTGTACACATTTCTTTTTCCTTACCGTCATAGACGCTGTGTTCCTAAAAGTCACTGAAATAACTGTGATATTTCAGATCCCTGGTGGTCTAGTGGTTAGGATTCGGCGCTCTCACCGCCGCGGCCCGGGTTCGATTCCCGGTCAGGGAACGTGTCTTTTTCTTAAATGAGCTCTGAAAAAGCTCAGAGTTTTCAATACTTAACGTTACCATTACATTTTGCTCAAAAAAATAGAGGACACATAACTGTTGTGGGTAGAATTGTTAGTTTACAAATTAACGCTCATTCTGCATACATTGCTAAACTTGAAGTACATGTTGTAAAAAGTATATGATTATATGTAAGTAAATATAGGTGTATAGTACTATGAAATAGGACAGTGGGACACCACGGGAAAAGGAAAACAAGGAACGCATATTAAAAAGTAGAAAAAACGAAAATATATTTAATTCGACCGACAACTGTCAGTGACATACAGTTTACAGAAGTGCAGAGATAGCCTATACTATATTACTATAATATACTGCACACTTATGCACTTGTGCAAAAATTAGGGCATATTACACAACGAATACATGACTTCTTGGTCATGCTCATAAGT
>JAUZST010039798.1:0-54173 GCA_034779995.1 Parotocinclus haroldoi
CACACACACACACACACACACACACACACACACACACACACACACACACACACACACACACACACACACAGTGTGCACAAAGATTATCCAATACCCTCTGTCCTTGGTGAATCGTGGCATCTGAGAGTGTTTTGTCAGTGTGTGTGTGTGTGTGAGTGTGTGTGTGTGTGTGTGCACAGACTGACAGTGTTGCCTAAGCTTATATCAAACCGCTCTGTTGGAGTGCATTGATTGCTTGTTGCATGGTGGCTAAGGCTAAATCCACAGCATGTTAAAGCACATGCACACACACGCTCACACACAGATTTGTCGTTTTATCATTGTAGGGACCTTCCATTTTCATGACATTACTGTATCGAGTTAATGCTACACCTTCACCTAACCCTAAATCGAAAGAAAACCAGTAAACCTAAAACAATCTCACAGTTCCTTTGTTTTTCAGTGTGAGGACCAGCAAGGCGCCCCCACAATCTAAACACGTCAGCTCTTTCCATCCTTGTGTGGTCCTCACAATGATATATAAACATGTCAATCACACATATACACACAACATTCACCTACTGACACCCACATTTGAACGTGACATCATTTCAGAGGAAAAGCTGCGTGTGTGTGTGTGTGAGTTGGGGCGTGTTTGTGTTTCCTCAGTGTGAAGCGTATGCAGGAGACAGTGTGAACACAAACAGTCTTTGGCCCATAGCCTGGACTCACACTATGCTGTGCTGGACTCACACATGCTAAGACACACACACACACACACACACACATGCACACACTCAATTTCTATCATCGTGGGTACTTCTATTGATATCATATTGCTGTAGCTAAATAATTACCCACCTCACCCTAATATTAAGCTCAATGACCTAAAGCGAATCTTTTAAGATCGTTTGGTTCTTCAAAAGAGAGCTCTTGTAAAACAAAGCAAATTCAAACACACACTCATTGCGTGGCAACACCTCACAACTCCCACATTTCTCACTGCTCGTCTATGTGTCATTATGATCTTATTTTCAGATTACAAGGTCTTTTTGCTTTTTATACACTCGCAAAGGAATAACGACGCTTTTGACGATGCATAAGAAATGAAAGCGATGTTTAACAATGTAGTTACGGCCTTAGAGTGGACTGATAAAGCTAAGCAGAAATAAAGAACCAATCAATTTACATCTACAGAATACAGGTGTTCTGTGAGGACAGGTGTGCTATGAATACAGGTGTGCTCTGAGTACAGGTGTGCCATGAGTACAGGTGCGCTGTGAGTACAGGTGTGTATAACAGATATTTGCCACCAGCTAGGTGTTCTTCTGAAGCTGCGGGTTCTGAAACTGCTGGGTTCTAACGCTGATGGGTTCTGAAGCTGTGGGCTCTGAAGCTGATTGGTTCTGAAGATGTTGGGTTCTGAAGCTGTGGGTTCTGTAGTTGATGGGTTCTGAAGCTTATGGGTTCTAAAGCTTATGGGTTCTGAAGCTGATGGGTTCTGATGATGATGGGTTCTGCAGTTGATGGGTTCTGAAGCTGATGAGTTCTGAAGCTGTAGGTTTTGAAGATGATGGGTTCTGAAGCTGATGGGTTCTAAAGCTGTGGGTTCTGAAGCTGTAGGTTCTGAAGATGATGGGTTCTGAAGCTGATGGGTTCTGAAGCTGTGGGTTCTGAAGATGATGGGTTCTGTAGTTGATGCGTTCTGAAGCTGTAGGTTCTGAAGCTGTGGGTTCTGAAGATGATGGGTTCTGTAGTTGAAGGGTTCTGAAGCTGTGGGTTCTGAAGCTGTGGGTTCTGAAGTTGATGGGTTCTGAAGCTGTGGGTTCTGAAGATGATGGGTTCTGAAGATGATGGGTTCTGTAGTTGATAGGTTCTAAAGCTGTGGGTTCAGCTCTATGCAAGTTAATCTCAGTTTTGCAGCACTATGATTGCGCAATGAGCATCCAACATGACACACCATCAAAGACCTGATTTTCTATTAACGGTGTGTTTTTTAAAAAAAAAAGATAATTCATGCTTTAGAATTTGTAGAAAATACAGGATCAGAGTTCTCATTTATTGATGATTAATGAATCCATGTACTGGTGATAAGCTGCTCTGGCATTTGCTCTGACACATCACGCTGAGTCCTGGCTTGCTTTCTCGCAGCATGGAGGACTCATGCTCCTGATCTTCTTCTTCTTCCGAAGTCCAGCTTAGCTTAACGAGTCGCTGCCAAGAAAACCCACACAGAATGCAGGAGCCGTGAGCAATGAAATGAGAGGCAAACAGAAATGGAGTTTGAGTGAAGGAACTTGGAAAAGAGCTTTATGGTTGCACATTGCCAATCCCACATCCCTCCTAGCAGTTCCACACCATAGACACAGCAAAACACACACTGCAGGGTGGAAATCCCAAGAGGAATCTGGCAGGCTTCCTGTTTTTTCAGAAGACCAAGTCCTTCTCCCTCTCTCTGTGTCTGTCTCTCTTGCTGGCTAACAGATGTGAACATCCTGGCACTGGCTTGCTAGTGGCTAGAGTAGCAACCTAGCAACAAGAGATATCGCTAACGAGGTTCATATTTATAGCAGACCTTGGTAGAACATTTATGATCTCACTGATCTGCCATGATCTATATAGCCTACCAACTTTTTAAACCGTCCTGCCTTGGTATTTTTAGTCCCGACAAAAGCCTGAACAAAGAAGGTAGAAAACAAAAGATTGAGAAAATAGTTTGCTTATGTATTCAGTTAGAGTTTGGGTGTGGTTTTCATGCCGAAAAGTTTCGAGTTATCAAGCTGAGAAAGTCCATTTTTGTTCAATCTCTTGGGGCAGGGCTTCACTGTCATGATTGAACCCCCAGAGGTAGCTCCCTTGGATGAACGGAGACCGACGGTACATGAAAGCCTAAGATGAAATCCCACTGTGGGTGAAATCTTTGCAGTTGCCCACTAATGCACTCACTCACACATAAATATTCACCTCCACCCCCCATTTCTCCCCATTGCTTTTCCCATATGCCTATGGACATTTTGTCCACCCCAGCAGGCATTTGTGCACTTAGGTCTGTCCCTTGCTGAATCCTGACACATATTCACGTTTTTACCAATATTAACCATCAGACTTTACCATTCGGGATCAAGCATGAATAGTCCAAATATCAAAGGTACCAAAAAAAATGGAATATTTCATCAGCAGATAGCTCTGACTTTGTGTTGGTCAGATCTGTAATTGTTGCCTTTTAGTTTTTGGATGCGAGACCAAAGAAGCGTTTGTTAAGACCAAATACCCAAATGTCCCGTATTCTTCAGAGATCATGGAAAAAACGCAAGCGATGTAGAATTGTGGAACCTGACAAGATCCGAGTTTCTCATTGATTCCATTTACCTTTATTTCTTTAGTCTTATATTTAATAAGAATTTGGGCTTCTTGAGTCTGGTGAAGATGCCGTCTCTCAAGACTGAACCATTCATGAGGTTCCGGAAACCCCTTCATTTTGTTTTGTTGACACTCAGATGCTGTTGTGTGACGGTTTAAATAAGGAAGTGCTATTTTGATCGACCCGTACGTGAGACAGGTTGGAATCTAGTGATGCTGTCGTGATTGGCAGGTGTTTTACTGGTGCGATTATAAGCCTTAATGACTTTTTAATTAAAGGAGTATTTGAGAAGGCTCATGGGTGTTTGGGTTTGCCTTTCATGGTTGTCTCATCTCGTCCCATCTTCATCTGCCCTTCGACGTCCTTCATAACTTCAGGGATTTCTATAGAGTTCCTTCACCATTCCCTCTGAATGACTGTTAGATGAAAAGAAAAAAAATCTGGTGATATGCCAAAGCAATTTAACAGGTTCGAATGAAATGTGTGAGGTTCATAAAAGCTTCTCAAGTCACCAAAATCCTTCAGAAGATTGAGAAAAGAGACCTGCAGATAGAGAGAGAAAATAACGTCCAACGTTATTGAAAAAAAAATTATTGGCTTTGTTATTATATGCTTTATTAAGGGTGTTTGCGTGATAACATGACTGTCATGTTTATAGATCATATGTCATGTTTATATATCATATGTCATGTTTATGTATCATATGTCATGTTTATAGATCATATGTCATGTTTATGTATCATATGTCATGTTTATATATCATATGTCATGTTTATGTATCATATGTCATGTTTATATATCATATGTCATGTTTATAGATCGTATAGCAATGGAGACAATATTTTGGCATATGATGAACACCACAACTCTTTTTAACACCGATGTTAAACATCAAACAATTAAAATGAAACACAAACATTTAAAATGGAACACAAACATTAGACATCAAACACTAACATTTAAAATGGAACACAAACATTTAAAATGGAACACAAACATTTAAAATGGAACACAAACATTTAAAATGGAACACTAACATTTAAAATGGAACACAAACATTTAAAATGGAACACTAACATTAGACATCAAACACAAACATATAAAATGGAACACAAACATTTAAAATGGAACACTAACATTTAAAATGGAACACTAACATTTAAAATGGAACACAAACATTTAAAATGGAACACTAACATTTAAAACAGCTAGATTTAAAATGAATCGCTAACATTTAAACCGAGTGAAACATTAAAAAAAACAAACACTTTCAAACCATTTAAACCACTAGCATTAAAAATGAAACACCAACATTAAACTTCAGTCATTAACATTAGACCTCAAACACTAAACATGAAACAGCAACGTTAAACATAAAAAAACATTAAACATCAAATACCGACATTAGACATCAGCCATCAAACGGGCGCTAAATGTCAAACACCAACAATAAACGCTAAACACCAACCATCAGTATTCGTCTTTATACATTCTGTAGAAATATCAAGCTCAACGCTTCCATTTCTCACCAACAGTTATCATGAAAAAGCAGAAATGTCCGTTTAAAAGAACACAATTTTCACCGACGTTGTCAAATAACAATGAAAACCAATAACGAAACAGCAATAACAGACCAGCATTTTTCAATTTCAACATCAAACGGCAACAAGATGACAAATGGATTCTAACGGAATGGTTCTATTGGAATATGATACGCAAGCTTTGACACACAACTTGCTTTTGTAGAATAAAGACGATGCAGAGGTTAAAGCACACATGGAATTGTATGTTCTATTCTATACATATTCAGTTGTGTACAAGTTTTTCAGGGGTTTATAAATAAAAGCTAGCATGATCCGGCCTCATGTTTACTCGCTGATTATTGTTGGAACAAGAGCTGGAAATAGAAGTGAAATACCCAGAGGCAGAGGGTTTTAGTCTGCTTGCAGTTAGCATGTTAGATAAGAGATGTTTGATTTTAGACCCAGTAGGAGGGAAGAAGCTCACTCACTTGATCTCTCCAAGAACTTTAGAAAGTTCGCTAACAACAGGCATGAGACGTTCACATTTTGCAATCAGCGTTTTATCAATGGCGGCACGGGGGCTCGGTGGGGTGGCACCGCTGCCTCGCCGCAAGAAGGTCCCGGGTTCAATCCCAGGGCGGTGTGGAGTCTTCATGTCCTTCCCGTGTCTGCGTGGTAGTTCACCTTCCAGGACAAAAAACAACCCCAACCCTGAACAACAGCCCCGAATAAACAACAATGCAGAAGATGGATTGTCCTTACGACAGATGTTGATCTATGGTCAATTTCATTAATGTATTCTCCGCTCCCAAAAATGAGAGGAGATTTCAAAATAAATACGAATCTGATCCAACAAGAACTGTCCCGTCCAGGCCCCGTCACTGTCAGTGTGTTTTGACACTCTTGGGTGACCATACACCCTACTGAACCCAATGTTCAGAGGGCACTCTGGTCCAGTTTAACGGGATTCTGTTCACCCCCATGAATATTCAATTTCAATGTTATTTCTATAGCGCCTTTTACAACGTAGCATCGTCTCAAAGCAGCTTTACAGTAATACCTTAAAAAGGCCAATCCCAAGGCGAGCAAGCCCAGGGCGACAGTGGCAAGGAAAAAACTCCCTAAAATGGTAGGAAGAAACCTCGGGAGGAACCAAGACTCAACAGGGGACCCGTCCTCCATGGGCGACCTAGATGTTAATTAAATAAATAATAAATACTATTAGTATAATCATTGAGAATTCGTCAAATGAGCAACATGGCAGTGCATGACGTAGGAAGTCATGTGGCAGAAGTGATGAGTGCTGGAAAATGTAGTAAGGAAAAGCTGTGGTCACGACAATAATCATTTTTGTTATCTACATTAAAATACATTATATTATATATCACAATACATATGTTACAATACATTATTCAATAAATTGCATAATAATAGAATAATAATAAAAATAAATAATAATAATAATAAAATACTATAAGTACTTTATTATAGACATTGTTTGCAAAACGACGTCTTGCAATGATATAGACTGTGAGGCTGGTCTGTATTTTGTCTCCTGGCACAGTTTGTTCACTCATTTTTAACTTCACTCATGTACTTCTGAGTAGAATGCCAGTAGAATGATTGGTAGCACTAGCCTGCTGCATGCACTGAGTGAGCATGTGCAGTAGTCTTTTTCGACATGACTACATGACGTAGTGATTACATGAACTATTAAGACTTTTTAAAGTTTTTTTTTAAAAGTGAGACATACTTGAGCATGCCAGCTTGCACTTTCTTAAAACAACAATTGTGATGGTACGTAATATGTATGATACATATCGCACACCCCTACTTTGTATATTTAATCTCTGATCATATAAGCTGTGCTAGTGTTGATTTCCAGCGATCCTCGGGATGGGGGTTGGGTCTAAGGGTTGTCACATGTGTCCAAGACCAAGGTTGCCCCAACATACTATGCACTGAAAGTCAATCTTATCTGTCATACAATTAACTGGCACTTCTAACAACTGACAAAGAGCCGTAGTGTCTTAGTATTAAAGGGTGTGGACTACTAATTCAAAAGGATATAAGTTCAAATTCTTGGTCTGCCAAGCTGTCACTACTAGGCCCTTGAGCAACACTTTAACCTTTAGCTGATCTGTGCAATTGTAAGTCTTTCTGGAGAAGGGTGTTTGCTGAATGCATTTCTTTTAAATGCAGATGTTAAGTAAACAAGATGTGAGAGTGAAAGCACTTGTTGTGAATGCACTGACACATTGATGTGTTTTTTTTTAATGGATCTTCCCATGCATACAATCTGACATCTGTTATTTAATCTATCAAGTTCTTCCTCATCACCACAATGCTATCTGTTGTTTATTGGCTACCTGCGTAAAGCGATTGTCGCTGCCTGCATTGCGTTTTAAAACGGATGCTTAGCCAAAAACTTAAGCGGTACCCTCCTACCTGAAAGCACTTATCAAACTATTCTCAAATACTGTGTACTCTTTAAGTAATGCATGACTGGAGCCACCCATTCAAGACTTGGAAGACAAGTGTCAAGACTGTCACCCATGTGGTGGAATGAAGTTTTCCCTGGCCCAGTGGCAAAAGTATGTGAACCTTTGATCGCAGTAACTGCTGTAACCCCTTGTGCAGAAACTAAAAGATTCTTGTAATTGTTGTTCGGTCCTGCAGATTGGCTTGGAGGAATATGAGCAAGTTCCTCTTTAGAGAACTTCTTTACAGGAGTTTAATGGCTTCAGCTCTGGGATATGGGTGGGTTTCCTCAGATGAACTGCTTCCTTCAAGTCCACAAAATTAGGGTCAGTACTTAATTCCACACAGTGGTTTCCCAGTAGCCTTCTGGATTGCCATGCACACAATTGTTGGCCAGTGTTTTTCTGACGGTGGACTTTAGATAGTTTAGTGAGAGGGACCTTTAGTGGCTTAGAAGTTAGCTTGGTGACCACATGAACTATTACAGGTCTTGGTTGTGGAGAGATCTTTGTTGGTCAACTGCTTGGATACCAATGGTCTTGAATTTCCTCCATTTGTAGACAGTATGTTTGACTGTGGATTGGAGTTCAAACTCACCCATTTTTTTTTTACAATTTTACATTTTCCATCCGGATGTGCTGCAATTTATTTCTGAGATGCTCAAAACTCCTAAGTTCATACATTGAAACACTTCCAGATAGAAGATTGGATTTTGATAGATACCTCACACTTACGGCTTATTTCCATTGTGTTTATTGAAAACACCTGACTCAACTGAGTTCATAGTCAAGAACTTTAGCCACTATGCCAGTCTGGGTCTAGATTTAGTTGTAGGACACATTTCTGCAGTATAATCGAAAATCCTAGTATTAAAATTTTATTTATTTTTTACTTTGTTCATGCCACAGTTTCCACAGTAACCTTACAGCAATGTGCTACATTATATTTGTCTAACTATAATGTGAATATGGCCCTAGCAGATCTCTTACCACCAAAAAAAACATATTTCCTCTCCTGAGGACTAAACTAAAGCTACATTCATCTTCAGGAGTACAAGGAAGTGTGATTTTTCATCTGAATCAACAGCTAAGCCTGTGGACAAACTGCTTATTTCTAAAACGAGATGAAAATATAATATATCAAACCCAAACACCATCCACGAGCCAGTGGAAGGTTGCTGGGGCATTTCATATGCCAGGGCATTCTGCCAAACAAGCTTAATGCTCACAAGAGTTGTGAACGCCGTCTTGAAGAGGGAATATGTCCACTTGAAAATAAGTACTGGTCAGATTAAGAGTGGTCTCTTTAGGATTGTAAGAACCTTCTCGAGTCTGGACTAAAGGTTGATCTGTATACGGTAACTCATTCCCTCATGATGGATGTAGCAGAGTATTCTATGTTAATCTGAACTCTTATTATTATTATTCTGAAGTCTTATTATGAACAATTCTGATTGTTCTAGATGCATAACTGATTTGCTTTGTTTTGTTTTTTTTTTTTTTTATATAAAATACTGCATAATGTGGTACAACATCTAAATACAGAAACGAAAGGAATATGGGTCATCAAAGCCCATTCCATCAGTCATTGAAACATCCTTATTAAAGGAAGGCTTAAATAATAAAAATAATACATTTTATTTGATAGCACTTTTCTGACACTCAAGGTCCCCTTACATGGAATAAAATAAAAAAAAATTGTAATAAAACAACAAAACCTTCTAGAATTTTTGTTTTATAATTTAGATTATTTTATATTTTTTCTACTACTAATTTAAATTATTAAAATAATTTGTTAATTATTTTAAGCTAATATTGCTATGATTTAATATACATTTAGTATTTATTTCATTAACATCTAGGCCGCCCATGGAGGGCGGGTCCCCTGTTGAGTCTTGGTTCCTCCCAAGGTTTCTTCCTAACATTTTAGGGAGTTTTTCCTTGCCACTGTTGCCCTGGGCTTGCTCAACTTGGGATTGGCCTTTTAAGATCATGTATTACTGTAAAGCTGCTTTGGGACGATGCTACGTTGTAAAAAGAAATAAAATTGAATTGAATCTAGAATTAATTCTGATTATGATCAGACAAATTAACAATGCAGAAATAAAGTTTTTTTTTTAGAAGAAATGTATGCCATGTGCTCCAGACCAAAATAGTGACTGGATTTATTTGGTACATTTTAATAGACGCTAACAGCCACTTCTCAGTAGCTGACTCTAAACATCAGAGGGTTCTAATTTCCCAGTAGGCACCAGTATCAACCAAAACAGCACACATGATTACAGCACATGTAAATGTATTGGCCATCTGTGTCAATACATTATTCTCTGAGGTGGAAGTTGCAAGAGCTATTTGAAACAGCAAAGAAGTGGGGGGCGACTCATTGTCTGAACCAAATAAAACCTCTGTGGAAAACGTCGTGTTGCACAATAACGTCAGAAGAAAAGCACATCACCTTTTAAAACTGAGATCTGTTACAGGGTGAACTTGTTTTATGCCTGGCTAGAGATTCCATTTCTTGTTAAACCAATATCTCTATTTATGGTTTAGGGTTGATGTGCAGAATATAACTCTACTGCTTGTTTTTATATTTTATTACTTTAACCCTCCGATTGATTAAGCCAACATTAAGCCACTAACCCTTACCATAAGTAACAGAACATACGATGATGTTCCCACAGTGGTTTTAATGAAAAGAAATAATGAAAAATTGAATTCATAACGTTTGTTGTGCTGGTTGGAGTGGATCATGCACAGCAGTGCTGCTGGAGTTGTTGGTTCACTGTGCACTCTTTTAGACGCATCTTATTGCTTCACTGTGTGGATGACCTTGTAGAGAGCCGAGACAGTAACTCATCTGCTGTTGCACAGTTTGGGTTAATCGTCCTCTAAGCCTTTATTAGTGCTGACGCTGCCTACTGGATGCTTTGTTTGGACTATTTTTAGTCCAGCAGTCTCGCTTACTACAGGCTGTAAATGTAGAACTACACAGTGTATCTGTATGATAAGTGGAACTGATAAAAAGGACATGAAACAAAGAGGTGTAGCCAATGAATTGATTGGTGAGTGTATGTGGTTCTGAGTGAGCAGAATCATCATTTCTCTTCAAGTTTTTAAGTACAGTGTGTTGATATGACATGTCTACATGACGTGGGAAAACATATCATTGCATAGGTGTGGAAAGGAAAGATACAAGACACTGTAAAGCAAATCTGTCTAATGTTTATATCTAGATATATCCGGAAAAAGGCAAAAAACCCTAGACCTCCAGGGGTTAATTAACCACCCCTAAGCACAACATGCAACGAAACAAATACACCAATTGCGCTATATGCGTGTTATTTGAAATAAAATAAACAATCTCTTGCAAACAATGTGTCATCAGTCCTTATTTAACAAACTAAACATAAAACCAGTGACTGGAGCAGTCAGAAGCTTACAGCATCCCACATTTTCCCAAAATGTTCCCTCCTGAATTCTCAACAATAGTAAGCACTGTTCCAGCATTTAGATTCCAGCCAGGAAAACAACCACAAGTCCAATGCATCATGGAACACAAAATTTTATTTGCTGTGATTACAATTCCCAAAGCATATCTCACTGTTAATGTCTCTTCCCATATCTTAAAGGTGTAGCACAAGTTAATCAATCTCCGACCCCAGAATTGCACCTGTTACAACTACTCCATTAGCAGGCTGAGAAATGCTGGTTTACTCATAAAAGCCGGTTTATGACAATCACAGTAATGAGATGCCGTACAGCCACTCAGCTTTGATGCACCACCACCTCCTGGGTAGGAAGACCAACTTACCAAAACTGTGGCTTATTGCTGACAATAAAACATATACCTTGAACTGACAATGTCAGGAACAACAACTATAAAGGCATAAATATGAAAGAACAGTTTAAAAGGAGTTCCATTAAGAGCGATCTGTGCTTTATAGATTACGTTTTAAAACAAAAGGTCTAATTCAGTATATAAATCTATCCTTATCTTATTTCCAAATAGAGAAATCTGTACACACAGCACTCATCAAAAGCCTTCAGGCAAAATTTGTTGTTTTAGCAATACTATAATGACCATATAATGCATATTGTTAGTGACTGAGCCCAGAACTTTGTTACCTGAAATCGTTCATCCTAATCATTGTGAGCTTCGGCATATCTTAGCCTTCTCACCCTGACCCCCTTGTGATAAAGTGGTTTCTTAGTTGCTACCCTTCCAAAAAAAAAAAACGACCAAGCTTTTGGTGAGCTGTCAGATGCTGCTATTGCTCAAATTTAAGGGGAGGTATAATATGTAATGTAGAAGCTGTGTCCCGTTTTTTTGATACTGCAAACAGATTTCCTGTGTTTTCGGGTTGTATTATAATAAAGAGAAATAGAGGAATATTTTATAATAAATGTTATACCATTGCTAAAGCAGTTTTATATCTCATTAATGACCTAGGACTTTGAACAGTATAGCATGGTAATGCCTTGTATATAGTACCGCTATTAAAAAATGGTGTTTTTGTACAGCAAAAATAAAGTGCGGGACATCCTCTGTCCAGTATGGGAGAAAAGTGTCAGGCCTTAATCAGGTTAGCTGAAGCCAGTGATGGATTAAGCTCCAGTTGGGGAGACATTTCCCTAACATTAGAGTGGCTGAGATGTCAACTGGAGACCACTCCCATTAATAGCGCTCTCTCAAGCTACTGCATTAAGTTTATTAGCGGCTCCAACTCCACAAACACTTTGGACCCTCATGGATGGGGGAGGTGTCTCCCCCTGTCTCTCTCGATGTCTCTTCAGCACTTTATTCTAAACAACACTGACACTGGAGGCATGAGAGTATTTCAAGTCTACTGCAGTTCTTTAACATACCAGGAATATCAGGATCCAGGCCTACTGAATATGAATATGAATAACAGTATGCAATAGCCATTTAGATTACATTACATTCTCACCAAGAGTGACTTGTGACTGAAACAATCCTTGCAATCCAAGCAATTGTGGCTTAAGGGCCAACGCCTTCAACCCTGAACATTCTGCTAAAAAGTCCAGTGTGGTGACCACAAAGCCATCACCGTCCACCCAGTAGCAAAGGTCACTGAGCATGAGGCTGTTATGAAGACAGGCACATATAAGGGAAGGAATCTCTTTTAGGAATTTTATCCCGACACCTTAATGTTACTAGGCATGGGCTCTGCCACTGCACCCCTGCACAGCACAGCATGGTTAGCCCTGCTGCTCCTCGTCTGTCAATATCATACCAATACAATAACTTGAATGTGTGAAAATTGATTTTCAGAAACATGTGAACCTTGACCCCAGTCTTTCTCCTCCCATGTGAATCATGCCAAGTCTGCTCTGATATACAGCAATTGATTTTGTTACCTAATAAACCTTAGCGTATGTACGAATGCAAGGGTTGCGAGGTAGGTCACATAGATTATAGTTCTCTTGGACCTGATGTGGGCTGGAGGCACAAGTGAGGTGGGAGGTAAGGAGGAGGTGAAATGAAGACATACAGCCTCTTAAGAGATCTGCCTGGCCCTTCACAACATCCTCATCACTCTTCTCTCCCAAGAGGAGGGAAATTGAGCGGCTTAATCAGCACTTAGCTGCCCGTGATTGGCTTAAGTGCCCCAACCTGAGAATGACTGAGCAGGAAAAGTCTGTCTGGTCCAACCTGATCCCAGGTCATGTATGTTGTGATAAAAGTTGTGAAGTGATTGTAGCCCCACGATCAGCCAGAGTCTGTGCTTATAGTGGTGTCTATCCATGTGAGCGCCTGCATTTCTTGTCCTGACAACATCTCCAGATGAGGGGAACGTTTCACGTAGATCCCGTTGTAACACGCCTGCTCAGTTACCACAGCTTGTCATATCCTTCAGAGAGTGCTGTTCCACATTTCTCCGAAGCGGTCAGCAGGGCATTAGAGTATCGCTGTATGTGACGCAGGTTTTTACGTAGAGTGGATCACCTCATCTGTTTACATGGGCAGCAGCCTAGTGGTGCTTTCTTGAGCAAGTATTAGCTTTCCCCTGAGGGAGAGTTCTAATTAAGCGATTGATTGGTGCCCAGAGCAGGTGCGTGTACAGTGGGTTTCAACCTGTTCATTACTAAACAGTGACCCTCAAGAGGTTGTCCTAAAACAATTTGATAGGATCACGATTATACCGCCATTAGTCTTTGTCATCTCAGTGTGCTTCCAGTCATGGTGTATGTGTGTGTGTGTGTGTGTGTGTGTGCTGAACAGGCTGATAACCCAGCTATTGAGCTTTAAAATGCGAAAGGTGAAATGGATAAAACATAATATGCTCTGGGAGTGTTCAGCAAAAATACTTATAATTAAAATGACTACCATCATTTATGGGAATCTAGTTAGCTCCGTATTCGATTTTGCAGAAACACTATGAAGTAACAGCAGTGAAACACGATCAAACATACATTGGTCCTCTGTGGAATGGAGAGAGGCGTCTCGTTTTCTCTTCAGCTCGAGCCGAGATTATTCACTGAAGTAAGAAACGGGCCAAGATATGGATTGATAGCTGAGAAGCAAATTGATTCGAAGGCCTGCGAGTGCAAGTTCCATGGAAACGGGAGATGACTCTGCCATTTTAATTCAGCAGGCCACACAATTCATTTCACAGAGCTAGGCATAGTTAGAAGAGGTAGCCAATGTTCAGGCTGTATTGCAACATGAGCCCAGGCACAGTGGAGCATGCTCTATGGATTTCAAAACATACCTTCAGCCTTTACTGTACCGAATGCTGGAAGTGTTTTATCACCCTGAAAGCCTGAATGCATTGCACGATCTGTAGACGTTTAAAATAAAGACGTAGACAGGTGGTGACCTGAGTGTGTCATATTTTTTGTGAGGAGAATGAAGAACAACTTGGATGAGGATGAACCTCACACATCTGGATGACATTTCCTGCATCTGAAAGATTAAAATTCCTTGTTGCTTCACCTCCTTATCAGGTCTTGCTGTTGGATTATAGCAAGGAGACCTGATTACTGACCAGAAGTTGTGACATTGAGGACTTGTAGAGGAATAATCCCAGCATTAATGTCTTAAGCAGGGATATTTTCAGAGGCTTATCTTGGAGGTGAGGCTAAATGAATTGTCTGAAAGTACATGCCTTTGTCCTAAAATGAACGAAATGATAGAAGGATGATTTTTTTATGGTGATCTCCCATTAAAAAACGCCTGTATTTTTAGTTGCAGATCCAGTATTTTAGGAAGTGTTGAACATTACATAATACTATAAAGGTGCACCTCGGAACGTGTAAACCATTCCTTTAAATGATTTAATATTACACTGCTCACAAAAATAACCCATGATGACATATCTCATGATTTTTGTAAGCAGTACGTATAGTACCAGTATTTTCCAGCCTTTTTTGTCAATACCATGACACGTTGCTACAAATGTGTTGATCTCCAAATACAAAACAGTGACCACTCACAGCTGAATGTGAACGATATAACTATATAACATGCACTCTACTTTCACTGTCAAACAAGCAGCTAATAATCGTAGCTCAAAGAGGTAATAGTAGGTCATTTTCCACACTTTATAACCGTATAAAAGAATAATAGAATAAATAAAGTGTGCCTCATTTGTCTAATTATGGGTTCTCTTTATATACTTGTTTATAAAAGTACTAGTTGTTTCAAGCACAACTGAATATAGTATATTATTCTCATCCTTCTTAATCGTTCTTAGTCTAAGAGCATCTATCTAAGCGATCTTCTTTTTTCTGTTTTAATAAGCAAAATAAAAAAAAGGTGAACTACGTAAAGAATAACTTCAGTCTGTATTTGCTTTAGGAAATGATTAAAGAAAATACCAAACTATCGGAAGGTTGTAAATTGTAGTGACCAATACGCTACAATCGAACTGATTCTTATGAAGATCACCTCAGAAACAGAAGGCCATGTGGCCCTCTGATGCAGATGACTACGACATTAGTAATTGACAGATTAGAGCTAAAATAATGCTTCACAGTCCTCTAGCAGCAAACATAACTCAGCATTAATTTGTTGATATGTATTACTTGAATTGTAACTGTCAGGTAAAACCCAAGGTGTCAAACTCGACTGGTGTATGAAGAGTTTCCCTATCAGGGAGGAAAACATTGGGAACGTGGATTGTTTAGAAACAGGTCTGTGCTCCCACTACAAGTTCATCAGTTCAGATTAGCCGATATCAGAATATTACTCAGCCAGATGTGAGCTGTCTAATAGCACTGCTTTCCAGAAGCTTAAAAACCAATAACAGAGAGATGGCTTTCAGCCCTGATTGGATTTATCTGAACTCTGATTGACTTAAATTAAACAGACCCCTTTGTTTGTACAGTTGTTAAGAGGCTTTGTGTATCTAGCCAGGCATTAATAAAATCCACTCAAACATGTACATCATAGGAGTTCGGTTTGTAACTGAATTAGTCTTTTTTCCATTGTTTTAAGGTTGTTACACTCAAATGGCAAATCATTTTTCCTAGTAATTTTCGCCAAGGACCTGTCCTACATGTCTGCTGCCAATAATCTCTTTGAAGTTCTCATATGAATACAACAGGCAATTGCTGGTGTCCTAAAACTTATGTATTATTTACAAATAGTTTTGGATACTTGTTTTTGCCTCAGATGTTCTGCTGTTTTACTTTACATATTAAAATTAAAATGCATATAGGAAATTGATTACACGTATTAAGCGTTTGCTTTGGTATGAACCATATCTATGTTGATAGGACTTGTAACTTGTATAAAATATATTTGTATACACAGTTGAGCCAAAACATTAGCACTAACTGTGATAGTGCTTTATGATTATTTCATAACATCTGCTCATGTAACAGTCTGTGATAAGAAAGATGGTACGTAAACTGTCCATTCTTCATGCAAACTTCTGTGTTACATTTAATTGCTAGACAGTGCTTTAAATGTTATTAATAATTTGTTATTTATTTTAAACTGATTTTCCTATGATTTAATATACTTTTAGTATTTGTCTATTTAACATCTGGGCCGCCCATGGAGGACGGGTCCCCTGTTGAGTCTTGGTTTCTTCCTGAGGTTTCTTCCTATCATTTTAGGGAGTTTTTCCTTGCCCCTATCGCCCTGGGTTTGCCTAACTTGGGATTGGCCTTTTAGATCATGTATTACTGTAAAGCTGCTTTGAGACGATGCTACGTTGTAAAAAGCGCTATAGAAATAAAATTGAATTGGTTGGACTGAAGGTTGTGAATGGGGTGTTGTGCTTTTGGAGACAGTCAATGAAATGCTGGGCAACCAAGAGGAACGGGAGCAATCTGTTGCCTATAACTTTCCAAAAAAAAAAAAGCAATCAAAGTAATCGTTCTACAATTTTCTGCGTTTTATGAGTTCGAATTATAAGGATTTAGAAGTGTAAAAACGAATAAACAAAGAAATAAAAAACACTGTGTGACATTGCATTGGCCGTTTTAATTTAGCAAGCCCTTACCTATTTAACCATTTGCTTTGACACAAAGTGTGTATAAATACAGAATGAATAATAATATCCAGTAATCCCATCTCACTCTGACACCCTGTTCCATCTTGATGTCCAGTTAACACCTTTTTCCAGCCTGTTTTTTAGGTAATCAGCATGCAAACAGGGCTATAAAATGTAAAACTACAAATAAAAATAATTTTTATGGGACGTTAAAGAGAGGTGAGGGGTTTCTCCATGGGTCCATAGTCACAGTTGTATTAAGCCTGTAAATACTTATGTCCTCCCGTTCTGAGTTGTGTAGGATAACAACACATCGATCAGTGCTTGATATTATTTATGTTCAAAAGACTGGCATGTTCAGTATTTGCCAACTGTAAGATATAACCTCTCCAGTGTGTAGGGACTGGGTCTGCCCTGGAGTCTCCATTCAAGATTCTTGGAACAGATATAACAAGATGTGCTGCCCAAACCACCTCAGTTAGCTGTTCTCAATCTGAAGGACCAGCACCTCTGTTCTGAGCTTTGCCTTCCATGACCCTGTCATGGGACACTAAGTTCTGACTTGTTCTGACAACCTTACTTCCCGATGCTCATGACCACAGGTGAGGATATGAACGTAAACTGGCCAGAAAACACGAGGCTTTTTACTTATTTATTTCATTTTTATGTAAAGTTTATCAGTTGCCATTCCATTGAGACACGCAATGTTACATCTATACATCTCTACTCGTTCCTGCCTGGGGCCGCACTCCCTTGGGGATTGTACGATACTCTCCCACAGATACACATCCAGGCGGTAACCAGCTGACTGAGATGAGCAGATGCAACAATGGACTCATCAGTTTGTTTTTTACATTCCAAATACACCATTCAATAAGTTACCTGAGACAGTCAATGCTTTATAAAATATGCTTTTTGTTAATTAACCGTACCTTTAAGCATGTTGAAGCTGTCGGAACATATCCCAATTGTAAATCTGGGCACCCCTATCTTATTAAATCAGATGAAAACCTATCCATCACACAACTATTAAACATTACATTCTGTTTATTTTCCAACTACGTAATCTCAGAGCAGCCAGCCAACAAGCAGAATATATATAAACAAAATACGATCGCCAAACATTTAAAAGACTGACTTCAAGATAGAAGACCAGATCACAAGGCAAAGGATTGTCAGCTCAGCTCAAGATGATGGACTGACTTGGACTGTCCAGCCCAGTCCATTCTAGACCCTAGGGTCAAACAGACACTTTGTGCCATATTGGAGCCAATAAATCTGTTTAGTTTCCCTTCTCCACTTTTACAAGGGGAGTGTGGTGTGTGGGAGCCTTCTTGAGCTTTCCGTTCCTCTCCCCAGGTGCAGTCATCTCACACGTGAAACCTGATCACAGTTAAAAGTACTAGGCCCTAAGAGCAAGATGCTTTTAGAGACTTTTAAAATGGTGTTTAACGGTATCTTTTTAGTGCACACTAAAAGCTTGACTTCAGTGCATGGAGTGTAGGGACGGGGACACGGGGGGACACGGGGACAGTGCAGTAAGCTTGCTGAAATTGTGTTTTGCTGTGTTTTTGTAAGCATTATATTTAATGACCAGCAATCGCATGTAAATAGGAGTATTTTTCAGGTAGTAAAACAAAACATATGAATGTTAAGTATATTGTGAGCATTTTGCCTTGGAACGTTGGAAACAGCGAGGTCACAGTATTATTAACTGTGGTACATACTTCACACAAGCAAGCTTGCCTGATGTAGAACCTGAGGTCAAACAGTAGATCTCTTGACCCTTTCACTCCTCTGCTTGTAAAATCAGCCACAGGGGGCACTAACAAGTGAAGAAATGGAAGCCATGTGACAAAACACAGCACCTATAAATATGTGCAAGATCACAGGGGCACTTAATGTAAGGGAGGGCAGACTTCTCTTTTACCATCGTGACTACAACATCTTAAAATGTGCCTTTCGTGTCACATGAAACCAATAAAACACAAACACTTCCTCGCTTTGAAAAAACCCTCCCACCTCAAACTGCCAGAGTTCACCGTCTCGATTTTAACTGCGTGCTTTCTCGCCCCTCGACTTTCTTTTTACTTCTCTAGGACAGCCTAAATCCTCAGAAGGCTGCAGAGTGGGTGTGTCTACACTTGGTAAAAAGCTCCTGGTAGACTTAAGAGGATCAAATGTACTAGCTAATGGGTGAGACAGGCTTAACATCATGATCTCCCAAGACCTTTAGAAGTTCAAGGTAGTGGATCCTGTGAGGTGGGAGGATTAGAGCACTGAACGATGAAAACAGGAATGTGGAATAGCTCATAGGGTAAACATCCTTATAAAATCCAAGAAAATCAGGTTAATAACACTAGACTACAGCAAACAGTGTGTCATAATGCGAGATTATGAACAAAAGCTTGGTTGGCTTCAGTTATATGCAGAGCAACATGTTAGAACGTTAAATCTCAACTGCAAGTCATCACCTCCAGACCGGATGTAGCACATACACTGGTTTACTAATTTATGGGGTACAACTACCTTGTAAATACACTCATTAGCCCATTTAGCAGGTACACCTACCATGCTAAGTATAGGATTAATGACTGGAGTCCATCTGTTGCTCTCAATTTGTCAGCTCCCTTGTACTGACCAGATACACTTGGGTGGCCAATAATTCAGTGGTAATGTATAATGTACCCAGGACTATTGCTGGTTTAAACATAGTGTGCACAAATTGTCCCCTTTATTATACTTGTTATACTTGTTGGTGCAGCTATAAGGTGTATAGTTAGAGACTATAGAGGTTTTTCTGAGCACGGCTTGCGTCAATCTTCTTTCATTTCATCATGATCAATGTCTGAAGTCAGGAAAATGTTTCACATCATTTTTGCATTTCAGAGATTAGGCTGTGTCATTTGCCATAAATGAGGAGAAGGTAAAATGACAGCATGAAGGGAGATTCTCAATGGTGGAATAGCGAAGTGACAGAGCTTATAAATATTTCCTAAGTATGTCTCTGTGCAAACAAAATTTGGGCAGTTTCCAGTGTTTGCATGGGTTTACTCAGGGTACTCTTCCCACAGTCCAAACATGTGCATGTTAGATTAATTAATTACATATATAACTAGTCTTGAGATGACGTTGTGTACTGATGTAACCTTGTGAGTGTTACTGAAGTGGTTAGTGATGGCGATAGCTGCATTAAGAAATCCCAATAAACAAAGAAACAACCACTTTGTGTTTAAATAAATATCTAAATAAATGGCTGAACACAGCCATGGAAGGACCTATTTGCTACTTATTAACAGCTCAAAATGAAGTTTAAAGGCACCAAGGATGCAAACCAAAAAGATGTGGCCATGGCCAAATATTGTGCGCTTTTTAACCTGACCATTAGTTAAGTCGAGTCAAGTAAAATTTATTTACATATCGCTTTTTACAATGGAGCATTGTCTCAAAACAGCTTTACAAATTCAATCCCATTTAAGCAAGCCAAGGGTAACAGGGGTAAGGAAAAACTCAAAAAGGGACCCATCCTCCTAGGGTGGCCTATATGTTAACTGAAATAGTTAAAAGAAGTGAGTGTCACTGCTGATTGTTTACTTCTGGACGAGCAGATCATGGCTCTTCTGCGCATGCACATCATGACGTCTGACATATATCACATCAGTATTTCCAAACACCATTTTAATACTCAGCACCAACACTGTAAAAAGGATAACAATAATGAATCATTTTAAAACACAAAACATTAAACTATTTATGAAATGAGATCAGCTCAGTTGTTAGAGTAAAGTGATACTGTTCTTACCAACGGGTGGCACAGTGGCCTGACGGTAACACTGTCACTTCACAGCAAGAAGATCCCGGTTTCGATCGCAGGTGGATTGGTGACGTGTGAGTACACAGTGCACTGATTCCAGCTCGAATTAAGCTGCTCACTGCACTGCTGTGTTATTTTGCACATTTATTTAAAAGTGCAGCCCAAGGAAACGCTTCATTTAGAGGTCATCCGCATCTGTTATTGCAAATTCGATTATTTAACTGCACTAATGAAGACTGAAAATATTGAGTTCCCAGGTTTCATCTTTATCTGTGGAAAAGCCTACTCAGCTAGTGTTTGAACTAGCTAAAAATGACTAGTCATGTAAGACCTACTGCATGTCCCCTTACAGTCCAAAGATATGGATTTTATGTTTATTAGTGCCTCCAACGTGCCCCGTGTGTGAATGAACGTGACCTATGATGTATTTGATTTGCTCTCTGTGCTGCCCTGTGGCTTTGACAAAAATCTAGCTGTAAACTATATTTTGTTTCCTGCATTTTAATATCTGAACAGCTGAACATGTGAGCAGCTCAGCTTTTTCGCGTTACGTGGGATATACAGGCAAGCAATACAAGTCACTCAGTTGCGTGATTCGATATTATTTCACACTATTGATACTAACAAACTAACTACCTGCACAACAGACAAGGCAAACACAAGGTACTGTATATATCGTCCTCAAGTTCATCAATGTTCACAGGACCCTCCCGACAGGATGCTGGTGGCTGTATATTTTTGGTAGGTGGAATATTTCCAGTCCAGCGTTGGCACTGAGGTGTTTAAACCTCCAGCAGCATGCCTATGTCTGATGAACGCATATTAGCACAACACGCAGCGAACACCAAACCACCACCACATCAGCGGTAGAAAATTATGCTGAAAGACAGATTTGAAATTCTAGAATTATAAAGTGCTTCTATATGGATCAATTGGACAACAAGTGTTGAAAGAAGGAGGTAGTGGTAATGTGCCTGTTCTGTGTATATCTGTTCGTATATTAGAATTGTCCTGTCTTGTTTTCAGGCTCTGACAATGAGTTAAATACACATTCAAGTTTAAACGATGAAGTTTAAATGATTTGTAATATAAATATTAAAGTGTACAAAAAGAGACATATTTATATTAATTGAATTTAACTTATCAGGTAACTGAAGCTACACTCAAGTACAAGGCCTGTTCTCTGGTACACTAAAATAGTAGATGAATAATGCAGTCCCCTAGAGGACTGCCCTAAAGAGCTGCTCTGGCACGTGACATTAAACAGCAGTATGAAACAGGAGAGATGACATCAAGCTCACAGCCAGAGTCTCATTACCTCATAGGAAGGAAATAGAGGATCTGTTGACATGGTCTGTGAAGAGGCCCAAGTCTCTGTTTCACTATCAATGAACAGGAGAATAAGAACCTCACAACACCCAGCTTGCAGCTATATCTGAGAATTTTCACAATCAGGACTGATTCTGTAACTTGCATGTTCGAGTTGTCATAATCAAAGTCACTTTAAATCAAGTGCTAACCACTCGAACTGTTAGCTGGAAGCAACTATGAAAAGCTAATGAAGCATTCATCTTCAGGTATTTTATCAGTTATGAACCATCCATCATTAAGTGTTACAAGGACAATAAGATCTGTCAGTTTATATTCTACCATCTAAGCAAGGAGGAAAGTCCCTGAGTTAAGTTGCTACCATGGATGTTACGCTCAATGAGTTCTCCAAATGTGCTCTTAATACCTAGTCTCTTTCTGTCTCATGTCCCTGTAAAGGAGCTTTGGCCAGTCCGGAGCCTGCCTCTAAGGTCGAAATGCTTTAATCAGACCAGAATCCCTAATGAATGGAGGCTGAGAGTCTGCTGAAGAGAGGAGGAAGAAGGAAGGCAATTTCTGGAAATGATTACTGACTCATTTCCTTGTTTATCCTGCCTTTGAAAGGGAGAGACCCCCATGCCTCCCACCCCACTGGCCCTTCAGTTCATACCACCGCCCCATGAGCTTCTCCAAGCCCTCTCTTTGCCACTACTCTATTCTGTGTGATTGTAGCCCCACTTCTAAACATTTGGCATACTAGATCAAGCCTGCCCCTGGTTCTTTCATGTCTGGGGCCTAGCCTCCTCTAGCTCAAGTGGTGGAGCCGGCTTAGTCCGAAGTTAATGGCTGAAAATCTCTAACTAACCTCCCCAACAGCTGTCTCTTCAGCCTCTTTCTGTACCTCTCCTTTCTTACCATTTCCCCTTGTTGTTTTGTTTTCCAGTCTACTCTCTTCTCGAACCTATCAAAAGAAGGCTGAAGGCAATGGCCTTGCTTGTTGATAAAACAACCACTCAAGCAAATTTTTCGAAAAATTTGCTTTCACCATAGACAAGTGGCAGGAGGCCAAAAAAGGAGAGTGTACAGCGTACAGAGACCTTTTTTGAAAAGTACAATAGAGCAAGTCTAGCCTTTGGACTTGCCTTTCATTTATTGTCAATACTTAAAAAACACGGGGAGTTTTCAGTCCCCTTGGATCATGCATTAATGATGTAGGAGATGGATCTGGTGAATTTAAACTTTCACATAGGCTCAGATCACAGATGTTCTAAATGAAGCAGTTTGTGGAAAGGGGTTGACTGTACTGTGCAAGGGGAATGGTTATTTGCTTGATACTCATTACTAGATATTAAGTGTTTCATTAAAAAAAAAAACTGGTGGTGGGACGAATGCCTTTAGCTCGGAATGACTTTTTTCTACTAACTTTGGCTGCAACAAACAGTTCCTTGCCACTGGTTAACATGAATAAAAGGACTTGACTGGCAAAACTCTCCCTCCTGACACCCACTTCCCTCACACCAAGTGTGATGACCTACAATCACAATGCATGTGGCCTTGTGCATGTTCTGAGACATGTAATGTGGACTGGCAAGTAAACATTTAACTTAGCCGTGCATTAAGCAGACAGCCCTGGAATCAGGCCACCCCTCCCCTTGTCCCCTTGATATTGCCTTCACCACAGTCTCAGGGAATGAATGAAGAGGGGTGAGACAGCATTTTGATGTGCCCTGGAAGGATGGATCTGGTTCCTCTACCTCGAAACACTTGTACCTGCTCATACCGTATACCACATCCTGTTTCTGCTTTTCTCCAATGAAGAGGATTCACAAGCCGTGGAATGCCTCGACCATCCACATTTGCAAACCCGAAACCCGATGCCACCCACTTAATTAAAACCTCAGACAGTCAGTTGTATCTCTCGGTGGTGATGATTCAAAGAGAATCGCCACTGCTTTATCAGACCTGTCAGCTTTTCACTTGCAATTAATATCTGTCTGCCTCAAGTTTGTCAGATGTCACAAGTTTAGCACCCAGACATGAGAGCGGACAAATCAGGCTAAGGCAGATTGACACTTCTGGTGTGAAAGAAGATTCTAATTCTAGATAATTAGTTGACAGGGCATGTAGGAAGAAGGCAGGAGGGGAGGAGGGAGGAAGGGTAGTAAAAGAGAGGGAGAAGTGTCAGGGCATCAATAAGCATTTCCATTTTCATTGCATTTTCATCCGTCTCCTCTCTCTTTTCATCAGTACATCCTGGCACCCCTGTTAGCTTTATGCTAGGCATAATAAATGCTTGAATTCTATGCACCTTCTTACCAGGGGAGATCGCTTTAGGACACACAGGAAGTCCGGCTTTCCTTTAGTTTCATTTGCATGCGGTAAGAAAATGTTCACAAAGTGTCTTTACTATAAAATGTATATAGAGTACTGTGCAAACGTCTTAGGCTAGCATTAGCCTAGCTAGCAGGGTGAGTCAAAAGTCACAGGACATGTTGAGTGCTGCGTCATGGACTTTTCGCAAGGGCTGCCAAAACCATTGTTGAGGTTTCTTTGTCAGTAGCGATCTTCGGATGATCGGATCATCACTACAACACTATCAACAGGAAAAAGAATCATATTTCCTAAAAACATGTATTTCTTTATCCAAATACTTAAACTAAGAGGTTTATTTTGTTTTCTGAAACACAATAGATTTCACACTTAAAAAAAAGGCATGCTATGTTCAACCGTTGCCATCAGGCCATGATGTCAGAGAGGATGAAGATTTGATACCCATAGCACTTTGGCTTCTTGGGGTGTTTCTCTTTGAATGAAAATACTTGTAAAACCTTGTCATCACTCTCACTCTGTCCTTGCAGGTTTGAAACTACGACCTCATTTTCCTCATCACCGCGTGACACCTCATCCACCTCAAAAGTGGATCCAAAATGGCTGTCATTGGGTAACATGACCAGTATTTGTTAGTTTAGAGGTTCCAGACTGATAAGGTGATGAATACCAATGTCAGGAATGCCCCATTGTCTTTTCAAAAGGTCAAATATTCTAAGTTGCCTCAAGACAACACTGTTCCAAAATAACTGTAATTATAAATTCATTAAATAAGTCCTTGGTTAAAAGAGAACTTGTACTTTCAGTTTGTAGGTTTGAACTGTAACGCAGCTCTTAAAGGTTAGCTGTGGCACATGGTGGTTTGGATAGCGCCTTTATAGGGTTTCATTCCAGTGACTCTATAGCATAGAATTCACCATCCCATTCATTCATGTCTTTTATGATGGTAATACCTCTAAACATTTTGATGCTGTTTGGAATCCTGTGGCTAGAGCAGCACACCCAAACATCTTTTAGTCCAACAGAGATCATGAAGTCTAAACGTAGTATACTTTAGTATACTATAATATAGTATCATGCATTTCTTGATTATGTCACAAGCAATCGTGGAGCGTGTTCTTTAACTTAAACTTGAATCAGAATATCATAGTTTGCATTAAATTTGCTTGACATAAACCATTAACCAATATTAATCGTTGCAACAGAATGTCCCCATATCAAAGGTGACCTTCTTTCTCACCGATCAGCATGCAGCACGATGCTGTGCGTTAGGAACAATGGAAGACACATTTTTTAAATGATATCCATTACTATTTGCAACAGGCCTCCTAAACCGCACACTTTGACGCTCTCTAAGACTGACAAGCTGCGCCAAGTGACATTGATGGCTTTCGGCACAAATCAGACTTAGTTTATTACATGCCAGTGGCCAAGGCATCTGTCATTACTCTAGAGCTTCTCTCCTCACTCAGAGATAAGAAAGCAGGTGTTCTTAGGAGAACACCTTCTCATAACTCTCTATCTCTCTTATAGCCATATGGCCATAGTAAAAACGGTGGGTATATGAGTGAAATATGAGTGAAAGTTATAAATTAGAACAAGTAAAGCCTGCACTGTGCATTTAAAGGAAATTCCAAGGGCAATCTAATCCACTATGCCTCTCCCTCAACGAGTGGTATAGCTGTCATAGCCTGACATCAACATAAAGCGTGATGTATATTGCTCCTGAAGTATTTACATTTTTTTTTCCCTACATTTTATTTTTCATATGTCATATAAAATAAAGCACATTCAACTCAAGTTGCATTACATGCAGTATCTTGGATTGAAAATAAGTTCATGCCAAAGGTTCACCCTGGGGTACTGACTAAAATAACATCAGTGCTTCCGGCAGTAAAATGTTTCTTTACTTATATACTTATATATAAAATGCTAAGGTCAAGTAGGTGCCATTCAATGTCCATCCGATCAATGTGTGTTCTGCGAGGTCTTAAAAATTAAGGTATAATAAGTTTTAATAGGTAATAAAAAATCTGTCTTGGAACAGCTGGTCACCTCAAGCAGTCATGTGTCCTGTGCTCGTTTGCTTGTTAGCTGTGTTGTTCATAGCACAGTCTTAACAATGCAGTTTTGGCTCACATCAAACAAAAGTATTAGGTACATCATAGCTTTCTCTTAAATGTTAAGAGTTTTGGAGTTTCTCCTAGACAAAACAGGGTCATAACAGACCCTTATTGTATTTTCTATAACTCTGTCAATTTCCATAAATGAAAATACTGTGTAGATGGTAGTGAAGCAGTACATCAGGCGCATTTATGTGTCGTTTGCATGCAGTTTTCTTGTGAAAATTCACTTTATATTTGCATTACAGTAGCACAAAAGATGGGACTATAGTCATGTCTGGAAAACATCCATTTTGGTCCTGTTTCACAAAACAAAAGATGACCTGCTGCCAAACTTGGCAAGCATTAGCATCACAGGTGCCTCAGTGGCTTCCTTTGTTTAGGTTGTTGTCTGCTAGACATGCCACTTTAGTGCACTTGAAGGACATTTTGCCCAGTTGACAGAATTTGAGAGGGGTCACTTCATTAACCGCTGAGAAGTAGGATGGTAGGTTTGACAAACTGCGTGCCACCTAGGCTGTCCTGACCTAGCTGTTAGGAGGCACTGTTGTAGCCGGTTGAGCCAGGTGTACAGGCTCCGGGAGGCCCAGATAGACCACTAGTAAAGAGGATTGTTTGATCCCCATTACAAGCACAAGCATGGTGAGAGTTCATGATGAGAGCTTCAATTCTGGCTTTTGTTGTGGAGTGACACACTGTCCCAAATGTTGTGCGATGATCTGGGGAGCCATAGCATACGACAGTGGGTCACCTTTAGTAGTGATTATGAGGGACACTAGAGCATATTCAGGGCATCCTATGGCGCCATGGTAGGGCTTCTAACTGGTATTTTCCCAGCAGAGAAATGCTTGCAACACCTCCTTGGTTTACCTGCCAGGTTTAGTGCCTATCAAGCATTTATGAGACCAGCTGAAATGGCAACTTTAGCAAACTATGACTGTGGAAGGTCTACGGGCCTATTTGTGAGTCAACATGCTACAAAGGCATGTCTACCAGTCAACGATCTCTCACCAAAAGCTACTCCAAAGGTACTCTGAGAGCTTTTTTATAAAGCAGCATTGAAAGACACCTTTTTTTGCCTAATCAGATCCGACCTGTAATCATTTAGATATCTGCCTGCAACATAACTGCATGCCAGGCTATTTCTATCTGGGTATCTTTTTGCTGAGTATACAGCCATACTTATACTTTATTTCTATTTAACAGCCATAATCTTTTAGCTTGGAGTATTTATAATGTATACACATGGCTCCATGAATTGTTTCTCAGCACACTGTGCCTCCCCAGCTCCTGTGTTATCATGAGTTATCATAGCACCCCACTAAGCCTCTGGCAACCATGCCAGCATCAACACTTCAAGTGAACCAGGCACAGGGCCTGCTGCTTCCTTTCAAATCTATTTGTTCTGTTATTTCCCCAAGCTCATGTTTATTTCTGTCAGCTTTCATATCCTTTTATACTAATCTCGTTTGTGCTTTTGTGCAGGACATCTCCAGTGTAGATACGTTGCAGACATGTTGAAGATAGAGGACAGCAGGCACCAGTTGGGCTTGCTGCAGGACACTTAGCAGAGCCGTGCTGCAACGCACAACATACCCTTTCAGAGAAATACAAATATTAAACATTTTAGTGTGCTATACTTAGATTTCAAAATTGTAATGAATGCTAAGTGTAAGGAAAAGTATGATAGTAACTGTGAAAATGAGCTCTATCGCCATCTGAAGTAGTTTAGCAGCTTCAGAAGGATTAAGTAGGTATGTTTTGGTACAATGTATTGGTTTGTAAAAATATGACATCATACCTTACAATCCTGCATGAAGACTGAAAATGCAAATGCATTTATTCACAGACCTTTGCCAATATGTACAATTTAATTAGCGTACAAGTACGTAGTGCTACAAAGTGTGTCAAAGTGTTTCTTTTGTGAAACAAAAACAGGGGCTCGATGGGGTAGCGCCGCAGCGTCACAGCAAGAAGATCCCGGAATCATTCCCAGGGTGGATCGGCCTGTCTGTCCTTTTTTTACTCTGGGTACTCCAGTTTCCTCCCACAGACCAAAGACGAGAATGTTAGGTTAACTGGTGTTTATAAAGTTGCCCTTAGCGTGTGACTGTGTGTACGTACCCTACGATGGATTGTCGCCCTGTCTAGGGTCGTTCCTGTCCTTGCGCCCAGAGTTGCATCAGCTGGCCTGAGACCCTGTGTGGATTACACGGAAGATAATGGATGGATGGGATCATGCTTTAGGATGTCACAGTACATGTTGGTGTTCATGGTTCCCTCAATGAACCGTAGCTCCCCATAGCTAACAGCACTCGTGCAGCCCAAAACAATGACATTCCCACCACCATGCTTGACTGTAGGCAGGACACACTTGTCTTTGTACTCCTCACCTGGTTGTCGCCACACACGCTCGAAACAATCTAAACTAAAAAAGTTAATCTTCTAAGGTTTCTAAGGTTTCATCAGACCATAGGACACAGTTCCAGTAATACATGTCTGTTTGTCTTCAGTAAACGGTTTGGGGGCTTCCTTTTGCATCATAACCAACCGACCAGGGTTCTAAAGACTTTATAGATGCCAGTGGCCTCTTAGTCGTTTCCCTGATCAATATCCTCATCGTTGTTGCATCCAGTATAGAGGGATAGTCCTGTTTAAGCAAGTTTAAGTCTTAATGGTTCCATTCATTTCCCACTTGTTAATGCTTAATGGCTTCATTCTGTAGCGATCAAAACTACTACAGCTGATGTAAGGTGGAGACCAATTAGCCTGGTGTGTGATCTGGAGTTTCACTGATTTGACCACTTATCCAAATCAAACATTTGACTATTTTATCTTCTTTTTTTGCTCTTGAAGCTTATTGTGTGTAACTAGAGCTGGAAATGTTTGATCTTTAATCTGTTTTTAGGATGTTATGTGACAAATAGAGAGGATTTTGTCAGGGTATGATTTCTACAGGCATTGTATCTGCTTCTTCAGGAGCAAAACACTATTATTCATAGTTTTCTTTTCTTTCTTTTTTTTTTTTGCAAAAAAGGGCTCTGTCGTCTTCCATATGACTTCAAGAACAGTAACATTTAAAAGATTCTTTTCTATACCTTAATCACACAGGACTTAACTAAAACTTTTTTTACTCCTGTATTGTGTGTCTTGAGATTTTTTTTGAACCCCAGACCTGGATTTAGAAATCTAAAGCAGCCAAATCAACATAGAATTCTTATATGCTGTCTGCAAACCTGCAGTGGACTGCTAATGGACTGGGTCAGGCAGAGGGTCCCTGCTGTCCAAAAGTTTTTTTTTTTCTTTTTGTCAGTGAGTCACTTCATCACACTGTAATTCTTGGTAATGCAATTCTTTGCACATACATCCTACAGGGACACAGGAATAATCTGCAATCACTCAGGTCCCCTGTCTGCATGGAGATTGTCGCTAGCCACAGTATGTCTCCACCCCCAAGGAATGTCTGGCAACCATGGAAGTCATTAACATCTTGTTGGAATATCAGCCAAGGTTTGACCCTTCCAATTTTCCATCACCTCAGCCCTACTTACTGTCAGGAAGGAAACAGCAGGTATGGAGATGAAACTAAAAATCCCAAAGATGGGAACCAACCATCCCAAGAGAGGTATATACATAAAATAGGAAGGGTCAAACCATGCTGATATTCCAACAAGATGACTTTCATGGTTGCCAGACAGTAATCGGGGGTGGAGAGAGACTGTGGATATATATATATATATATATATATATATATATATATATATATGTTACACATTGGGTCATTCCAGCAGGTCTTCTTGGCATGAGCTACTGCCATGTGATTGGCTAATTAGATATTTGTGTTAACGAGCAGTTGAACAGGCCAAGTCAAGTCGCGTCTTTTATATTACCTTCTATTATCTAAGGTCAATCCCAAAAATCTAAATGATGCAACGAAGAAACCTTGGGAGGATCAACACTGACAAAAGGGGGCTTAGATGTTATAAGTAATATTTTAACTAACTTAACCAATTAATTAATTGTAATACTTAAATAAACACTAACATAAAACGATAAGATAACAACAGTAACAACAGTGAAAATAGATATATAATATTCAAACGGTGTACCTAATAAAGTGGCATACTGTATATAAAATTAGTACATAGTATAATAGTATTTATAATTTTTTTATTATAATTAGTAAAAAGATGTAAAATTATTTGGAGACTAAACAGTTCACTTTGAACTCACATGAACAATAGAGTTGGTAAAACAGTTCGTTTATGTGTGTAACGCCCATATTTAGTAGCTTCACACTTAATTATTCCCATTATTGTAATCACACTGTTTTAGAATGTGATTATTTCAAAGCGTGACATAATAGCGAAGGAATTAATTCCTGATCATGAATGTGTGAAGTAATTTACTCAATTTTCTGTTGAATGGAGTCACGTGGACAGTGCTGTCATCACATCTGGGAAAGGCAGCATTCCTTAGCGGCAACACTACACAAAGGCATTGTGTTTGAAATTACGCTGCTGGTGCATTTATAAGCCGATACCTGCAGTCCATTTGCTGACAGTTTAACAGAATAATGAATAATCTAGTAATAAATACTCCCTACTAGGAGTGATGGTTATTTAATATCCTGTATGGGTTAATTCAAAATAAAAACAGCTTTGTTCCTCTTGCTAACTTGTAAAACCTTTTTGCTTTCGAACCATGGAGCCAGCATGTCTAGATGTTATCACAGGACCCAGACAATGATGTTCACATTTATACTTGGACCCTCTTGCTTTTGCATAACTGTTTGCCATTACTTATATTACTTTGAGCTGCTATCTCAGAAGATCTTAACTGAGCAAAAATAAGAACAAAGCATCACCTTTTTTCTGAAGCAGTTCACCTAATGGCGTGTTCTTCATGCGGTATCCAGTATCATATAAAAAGGTGGACTAAAGTGTTTTGGAAACGGGTGAAAGGTGGAGTTTTCCAGAGGCATCCCATTTATGGAAGGCATGTGGACACAGGGGCACAGAGTGGCCTGGCTCCCACAAGCCATTCTCTGGCCGCCCACAGTCAGTGTTGCATGGCAGATCGTAAAAGATAATTGCACAGCCTGGACTTTTTAAGACCTTCAGAATGAGTGCGACGAGGGTGGTCAGTGTATGTGTGTGTTTACCAAAGTCCTACCACAAGCTATAATAAACAACTGATGGGGAAAAAAAAACGATTGCTTCCTTTTATCCTTTTATTTCATGGAATATTCATCTGAGGGTTTACCAGAGTCCAAATTGTATTTACAACTTACAAAGGTCTAGCATCACAAGCCCACATTGACCGTCATTATGGAGATATATGGTGAGCATCGGGCCAGGGCCAGCCACTGGGTTTTGACAAGGTGTTGGTGCAGGTAACAGTCCCCAGCTCATAGCAGCATGCCATGGTGGTAACTCATAACTCGAAGCTGGCCACACAAGCACAAAAAGGAAGCAGGAATACTTAACACAATAGTTATTATAAAAGAGGCCCAAACTCTGCTTTAATTCTGTGTTTCAGTGAAAGCCTATCTAAACAAACTTATCAGTCGTATAGTGAGTGCTATGATAAACGTTAAACCTTCAAAGGGAACTGAGGGAAATATGTGACTAGTTAAGTCTGTGTTTAATCTTTAAAGGGCAGCACAAGTGGCATATTGGTTATTGCTGTCACCTCACAGTCTGAATCCTTGGCCAGCTTCTACCTGTGCTGAGTTTGTATGTTCTCCCCATGTCTGTGTGAGTTTCCAATGGGATACACCAAGCCATCACACCATCTCTAAAGTGTCACTGTGATCACATCTGATATGAAGAAGACGCAGGAAGCCTGGCTTCCCTTTCCATTCGATTCCACGGATCAATGAAACATTTACAATTTACAAACAAACTCCTTTTGATGAGCGGCGCAGAGCCGCGGGCAAAATCCATTTCAAACCCCTTGTTCATAGTAAATAGACACTCAGTGAAGCCTGCAGGGTTTGTCTGTCTGTTGAATATGATGAAACACTGTGCTTATATGACAAGTGATTTTGAATGATCCTTCAACCATACATTGCCTGATCTGTGACGGTCCTGACCATTAGAGAATGGAGTAAAGGTGACTAACAAAGTCCGTAGAGAAACAGGACTACAATCAGTAATTTTAGAACTACAGAGTGCTTCTATATGGTATGACTGATAAGACTGATAAACTGATAGACAATTAGAGAAGACACAAATGAATTGGGAATGGCCTGTGTAAGAAATTAATCTTTGGGTGAACCAGCTTAATTTCAGACCACAAAAGAGATAAACCCAACCTATAACTGAAGTAAAGGAACAATGTAAGTACGCAATATATATAATCTGATCTTGACTAATCAAGAGTTGAAAACATCAGCGTAATGTCACATAAAACGTCAGCATTTAGTCTTCCATTTACTTTTTAAATAGCAGCGCCCTAAGAAACAATCTCATTTGCTGAAATTCATGTTTATTATTAACTCAATCCAGTTTTAGTTTTAAGGCGGCATAGCAGAAAGATGCACATATTCTGCACATACTCTAGCTTTAATGGAAAAGGAGTGCGCATTCATTCACATGGTAGGCTTATCAGACTAGCGAGGGACTGATTTTTAAGAAAATGTAAAGTATCAGTTACGATCGTTAAAGAGAAATGTAATGCGTAAATACCTGTGCTTAAGACAATTTGCAAAATAAGTTGCAATAATGAGCAGGCAAGACATAAATGTCTTTTTTTTTGTCTTCTTTTAGAGCAAGATGCTAAAACAGGGATCCAGTGACAAGATATGCTATGTTTCAGCCTTGGACTTGAAATCAATAAGGATGGATGTCAAAAACAAGGCATGAGTCAGAAAACACTCAAAGATATACACGTACATACTTTTACCATTTGCGCCAGCCCAAGAAAAGCATCAGTTTGCTGAAAATGAACAATTGCCGTCTTTGTTTGTGGAATGTGTTTGTTGCCAACTGCTACAAGCACACAGATAAACCCACACAAACTTGCAAAGACACACACACACACACACACACACACAAACAAACCAATGTGAAAAAATAATTTTCACAAACAAACCAATGGAATGATGACATGACTCGTATAATTGACCCAAAGTCTTGCTTTCTTACAATTTGATCAATTTGCCAAAGATACACAGGGTTGGAAATGCTGTCTCCCAGAACAATGCAGTAGCCTGTCCCCTCTGCATCACCTCCCCATTATCCTCCCTCTCTAAGCCAAGCCATGTGGACACACAAACCACACCACCCCAGAGAACCTCCAAATCAACACTAAGTCAGTGTGATGCCCTTTTCTTCTATCGCCCCAAGCGCAGAGGCATCCACAAAGTTGAGGTCTGACAGTTTGTCTCATACCATATGCCACATGGCAGTAAGTCCAGAGCAATACACGAAGGGTTAGGTCAGTGGCCAGGGGCTCCATGTACGGTTTCGCTTCTTTCTCTTTGTCTTTTCTGATTTATGTATAAAGTATGTGAAGTAGTTCGTGTCTAGCCTCAGTTACCAGGACGGCAAGACACCGCTGCCAAGGCTCGAATGATGTTTATTTATCCAATTGTGAGCCTGAAATGTGAACATGATGATACATGATGAACATTCTAAAAAAACGGGCCTTTTCAGTGTTCATCTATAGAACATATATTCGTCACATGGACATGGATATGTAAAACATTCATACAGCGTATAAATGACTGAAAGTGAGACATGACAGTAATTTAAATGATTCCAATTTTTCTTTAGAAATTTGCGTTGAATGAAACCTCATGGGACTTTTAGGATGAACACCTCAAACAACGACAGTCAGCTCAAGGTACAGGTTTGGCAGTAATGTGAAAGCAAGAGGTTTTCTGTGCTGTTGATCACATTATTGAAAGCAACTCTGGAAATGTCCTAAAATTAACTTGATGATTAGGAGTGACAATAAGAGGCGGAAAGGGCTGTTTTGTACTTTTTACATTTTACATTTACAGTAAGTAAATTAGCACAGCAACTTACGAATGATATATCTTACAATCAAAGAAACAGTCAGTTAAGGGTCTTACTCGAGCACCCAACAATAGCAGCTTGTCTGAGGTGAGATATTAACCCTTAAATACGGCAAAAACCATAGTCTCAACTAATAATGACTAATCCTATTTAGTATAGGACTATGCAATTTATTTCTCAGTGCAATGAAAGTTTCAACATATTGTCGGCACATAGCATAACTAGCATGGTTACAAGTACTGAATAGAAGAAGCAAAACCTCTTTCTTGTATATCTATTCAGTTTAATAAGAGCTCTGGTATTCAGTTGATGAGTGCATTCCAACAGTATTTACTCACTGATCACTTTATTAGGTACGCCACCGTGAATCCACACTCCTTTTCCATTTAATCAGCTCTACTTACCATACAGAAAACTTTAGTCTTTAAACAGTTTTAAGGTTACAGACTGCAGTTTCTCCACACACTTTGTTTGTCCCCCAATACATTTTACTCTAAGGGACAGGACCCCCACAGGTCAGGTACTATGTGGGTGGGGGATCATTCTTAGCACTGCAATAACACTAAAGTGGTGGTGGTGTGAGTGGATCAGACACAGCAGTATTGCTGGAGTTTTTAAACACTGCAATCACTCACTGTGCACTATTATTAGACTCAGCTACCATATTGTGCCACATTGTACAGGTAGAATTTGTGTTAATCATCATCTAATCCTTCATTAGTGCTCACAATTTGCTAGTGCTTGAACATTTTTGGTAGGTGGACTATTTTAGTCCTGCAGTGAGGCACAGAGGTTTAAAAACTCCAGCAGCACTGCTGTGTCTGATCAAAAAAGGCACTAACACACCACCACCTCATTGACACGGCAGTGGTATGAATGATCCACTACCCAAATAGTATCTGATCCGGGGGGGTCCTAACCCTTAGAGAACAGACTAAAGGGGACCATGTAGGGCAAAAGACAGACTACATAGCGCTTCTGTATAGTCATTGAAACTGATAAAATGGACAATAATTGTAGAAACAAAGCACTGAACCAAAAGTGACCGGTGAATGTATATTTCTGATTCACGCAAACCAGATTTCTGGGCATGGGGGCTGGGCTCATTTCATGATGGGTTGTCCTCAGTCCATATTAAGACAAATATTCAACAAATGGTCTTCCTAAGAATAAACATAACACAAAGAGCACGACGTGCATTGCTAACATGCAATAAAATGGCAAAGGTAAAAGTAAAAACCTACGGAAATCTCTACACAATGTTTTAATCCAAAAGCACAAAACTTGGGTTAGAAGAGCCTAAGAAGAACATGATGAAAAAATACTAGCATGAAGAAAATATTGCTGTGCTTTCAACAGACCACCTATCAACGCTACCGAGACGATGTTCAGTGGACTGACGAGACAAAGGCAAATCACACAAAACAAAGCTTGGAGGAAAACTGATGCCATACACCAACACCTAAACCTCAGCCCAGTGGTGAAGCACAGTAAATGGAGCAACATGGTTGCCGTTTTGCTGCCTTATGGCCTGAACAGCTTGTTCAGGCCATGAGGCAAAAGAACAATGAACAATAAAACAATGAGGTTAAAGAACAATGAATTTAAAACTGTATGAAAAAAGACAATTTCAGGGTGGTGGTCCATTTCCTAAACCTTAATAGACGTTGTATGATGCAACAATAACCCCAAACACTTAAGCAAACAAACAGTAAAATGGTTTGAAAAGAAGAAAATGTGTGTTTTGGAATGGCCAAGAGAACAGACCTCAACGCAATTGAAATGTTGTGGCATCATCTGTTCATACAATAAATCACAGAAATCGCAGAATTGCATTCAAAAGAAGCACCATCCAAATATGAACAGCAGTCTATAGTAGCCTTATTTAAGCAATGTAAAGTTATTATTTTACTTTTACTTCTTTATTAGAATACAACCAGAAAGGACAGGGATTTTCTATGAAGTTTAAGAAAAGAAAAATCAGAAAATACTTCTATAAACTATAATTGCAGTTATTTAGTGTGACCTCACCTTATACTTGCAGCATCAGGAGCTTCATTGGAATGCAAAGTTGGCCATTGTACAGTTTGAAGAAGCTTAAACAAATGTTTTTTGTTGGGATATCAGCCAAGGACTATAATATCTGGAATGACCACTGGTCATTAGAGTATTTTGGAGTGGCAAATCCAAGTTTAAAATATTTGGGCCCAGTCGTCGACAATATGTTATATATGAGCATCATAACATTACTGATACAATAACATTGCTCAGCCTAGACTGTAAATGCATTCTCTGATAATGTGTTGCAGTGCCCTCTACTACAATTATTTGTACCAGTTGTTGGCACCGCAAAGCTGCTTTTTTCAAGGGGTAATTCATGGCTTCCTGATTCATGGAGTATAAACTGAATATAAGGTGATAAAGAGATCAAATTCAGATTTGACTGATTGTTGCTCTTCTTCATGGGAAAGACAATAGAATACACAATTCAGTGAATGGCTATAAACATAGTAACCTACCCGAAAGTGCCAGTTAGAGTGATAATTAGAAAGTTCCAATCAACTGGAACTGTGATAAACTTACTTAAATGAGGACCCATGATTATTTGGCTCTCTTCACAGTGATGAGAATGGTAAGAGAGGGAAAGCAATCTCTAAGGATCACTACTGGAGTTAGAGAATAAGTAGCATCTTCAAGGTCAGCAAGGCTCCAAAACCACCGACAGCTGCCACCTCTTGCCAACAAATTGCCACAAACCTAGGCACCCAGACATGCTAAACACATTTAATCTACCCACTTTATGGGTGGATGAAATTACAATTGGTTTTTTTTTTTGGCAAAAACAGTCTTGGTGTGTTTGGTGTAAACTGTGTGGTCACACTGATACAACCTGATGCTCACTTTTAGGTATGGTGGAGGGTCTGTGATGATGCGAGGCTGGTTTTGCTTCAACGACCCTGTGAACCAAGTTGGTCTACATGGCATCATGGAGTGCCAGGACATTTTGAGCCTAATCTGCCTGCCTCTGCTAAGAAAGTGAAATGGGTCGTCATTGGCTATTTAAGATGGACTGTGATCCAAAACATTTGTCCAGATCAACACAAAAATAATGAATCCAAGCTCAAGCTTATATCATGGTTATCCGATGGTTTCCTGATCTAAACACAGTAGAACAGCTACAAAAATCTGTGAGGAAATATGTGGGTAGATTCTATAAAGAGGACTGATCTCAGATTCCCTGCTCTGTATTCTCCAGCCTTATAAGAGGTTATGGGAGAAGACTAAGTGCTGTTTTATTGGCAAAGGGAGGTTGTACAAAATATTAAATGCAGGAGTGCTAATGACTGTAGCACATGTGGTTTTGTTAAAACGTAATTATTCCTTGATGAGGGAAGTTTACTTCAAATAAAGGTTCGATTTTTTTCATCGTAAGACAGAACGTCACCTAAAGGGAATTCTTATAACTCCTTCATTCATCTTTGTCAGGGGATCCATAGAAGGGCGGTATGTCTTCAATCAAGACAGTTTTGGTTTTTTTTGGCAGAACATGTGCAACAAACTTCTAAGACAGTACTCTGCCTCTGTGTAACACACACTCGGAGTTTCACCTCACACGAGTCCTAGCACTTGTGACTCACTGCAAACTAATCAAGGGCAATATTTATGCTGCACTTCCACAATCCCTTTTTGCAGTGCTGTCCCTTCCATGTGTTCTTGTATAATAGGGGGGCTAGTTTTGAGTCTTTAACGTAGCAATTTGTTTCTTAGTCAACATCTAGAGATGTAAACACGACTCTAAAGAAACAAGGGGAGACAGATGCCTCTCAGTCCGGTGCACTCACTCTGCGAGGGCAGATCGTAAAGATCACCAGAGCTTGATAAAGGAGAAGACAGTTGACTGACAGGTGTTCTGGAGAACGGGGGAAGGGAACAAGGTGCACTGCCACAGGTTAAAAGGTGCCAGGCCGGGACTGAACAGTGTTTGATAACACTGCCAGGCACATGTGTCACAAGCAAAAACAAAGAAAAGTGCGCCATTCGTGTGCTTAGACAATCAGTCCTACATGCACTCAAAATAAAAACACAAAAACAACTGTCATTTAAATTCAAGTAATTCAAATTATGTACATATATAATGCTTTTGGAAGTCTTAAGATCCTCCCGCTGTTATTACACTTTGTTTGACTTTGAGCTAAAATTAATAGAAACTCAATCCCCCGTAATCGGAAGGTGAAAACCGAATTTTGGAATAATTTGATTGCAGTCCACCTGTGGCTAATCAAGTTTGGACTTGATTTGGAAAATGACACACACCTACATAAAAATCTATATAAGGTCTCACAGCAACAATGCATATCAGAGCAAAATCCAAGCCATGACGACGAAATAACTATGTAACGCTCAAAGACAGTTCAAGCTCCAAGATCACAGTGACCTCCATAATTCTCAAAGAGAAAAAGTTTGGAATAACCAGGACTATTCTTACAGCTGGCCAGGACACCAAACTAAGTAATCTGGAGAGTAGAGCCTTGGGAAAATAGGTAATCAGGAACCCGATGGTTACTCTAGATGATCTCCGAAGTTTTGACTTTCCTTGTTTCTTTTATTGAGAAGAGGTTTATTTTTTAAGAAGAGGGACTACAGGAGACTAGCGGTTAAGGCCCTGGACACTAGAACTGATAGTCCAGGGTTCAAATCCCACCTCTGCCAAGCTGCCAAAGTTAGGTCCTTAAGCAAGGCTCTTAAACCACCATTGCTTGAAGTGTAAGACTGTATGAGTTGTAAGTCGCTCTGGATAAGGGCGTCTGCTAAATGCCGTAAATGGAAATATTTGTCCCCTCTGCCATAAAACCCAGATTCATGGAGCGCTGTTATGATGGTTGACCTTAATTTTTTCTATTTTCTATAAATATGTAATTATGTAAATATATAATATTGCAATATTCCCAGTTCCTACAGCACAAAAACACCACATCGTCGATGTGTACTCTTTTGGTCATAAGCCATAACTTTCTTGCACCAGACAAGCCACTGAGCCAAACAGTTCCACTTTTCTCGTCACAGAATTTCAGAATTCTAGCATGATCCAGTCTACCCATCTTGTGCTTCTTGGTCAGAGAGGCATGAATCATGGCATCTGGCCATGAAGTTCTTGGCTGTGCAGTAATCTTCTTTTGGTTGGGATCATCTTGTAAATTTTCTGCAGTAACAGTGGCTTTTCTTAATAGTCCTGGTCAGATGGCTAAAATTTGATAAAATTATGGGTTTTCTCTCCCAGCCATGCATGTTTGCTGCTGTGCCATATGTCACAAACTTCCCAGTGGTCCAATGCTCCCAGTTGTGTTTCTAGGAACGTTCAAGGTCTTCGATATCTTCTTGTACCCATTGCCCTTTTGGCACAATGACATAATCTCCTTTTTCAGATCCTTGTCACAACACACACTGTTCATGTCAATACAGCAGAGCTGAAAGAAAGAGTTATTATTGAGCTCCCAATGTGTTAGATATGTCCCAACAGAACATAAACGGAAGGGAACGAGTGCCATAAGTCGGCTTATCACTAATTCTGTTACGCCCAATTTCCTTGAGCTTGTGCGTAATTTCTAATTATGTCATCCTGACAAGGAAGACACACTGGCCAAACCTCTTGAAATCTTATGGAAATGTGTTGGCTGTATGACTGTAACGCATGCAAACACAGCCACAGATTAAATTAAACTAGCAGCAAAAATTAGAACTGCATTCTCCTGTAACATAGCTAATGTTAAAAGCTGCATTGGGCAACAGTCATTGTTCCTGCAGTTAAAAGCAGGGTGGGGAACATGACAGAACAGAATTGTTAAAACAGAATGATCAAAGTAAATATATCACACACCCAAGAAAACAGTCTGCCCTGTACTGTTTACATACTTCCTACCAGGCACATTATAGACACGCCATTAAGAACCCATGACTCACTCCAACTTTACTGCTTAGAAACGCTCACCAGGTGGACGTCCATGATATTCTGTATTTTAAAAAAGAAACCTAAAGTTCAGGTAGTGCATAATTTTGAGGACATTCAGTCATTACGGTTACACACAAGTCAGTTGTATTTGTTATAGTATTTTTCCTTTTGTCTCCTGCTACCTTTGTCTGCATTTAGTCAACCTCATCATAACCGGCCAAAGCACGAGTGCTGTAAGTGAGGCATAGGTATTTGGATTCAGGTAAACTAACCAGATTGTGTAATGATGACCAGGTTCTTGAATTGAAGCCTTAGACTTGTACTAATGAGAGGAATTACTAATATTCATACCCATCATTTTTGTTGCCTCTGCATTTCTAGCGTTCATAGCTAACAGTTGTTGGGTCACAGAATCCTGTACACAGACATGTCCTTTTAAAATTCTGCATTATGTTTTGTGAAACAGGACACTGACCAAAATGACCAGACATAGCATAATTAGGTTTAGATATTTTGAACGCAGTGTTTTATTTTAAACAATAGCATTACTTAAAATATTGAAAATGAAAACATTTAGCATAGCGCTGCGCCATGAAGAAATTTAAAAACGCTTACAGGAAACAAGTGGAAACAATGCCATGTTTTCAGCCTTTTAACAGTGTGATTCTCCAGTACTCATGTACTAGTTTTTCTTATGCCATTCGTAAGATGTGTTTAGGACAGATTTATTTCCCATTATCATTTTTTTATTTATAATAATAAAGACCTCTGCAGTGAACACAAATGGTGACAATCAGATATCCGTTAGACAGCACCTACCTCTACTACAGTTAGCAGTTCTACTTGAATATTACGCCAGTGGAAAAGTGACAGTATTTAAGAAGACAGGATGCATTGTGGGATGTAAAACATTCCTCCCACAACCAGCATTAAAAAAACATTTGACAAATTGTGCAACAGTTTATGTCATTTCCCACCTGGCAGGTCTTGGGCGTTCTACACAATGTCAGTCGGTACTAGCCATTGCTGATCGAGAGCATCTCACAAGCCTTGCTGTTTCACAGATGCTCGGCCTAGTCGTCTGTCAAACATCTCTGGTGCTGTGAGGCGACCTTGCCACTGTGTCCTGGTGTAAGTTATTAGTACTCAGAATTCAGTGATTATCTTTAGCTTGAATGACAAGAAGACAAGCAAGATAATAGTCTGTAGTTATGCGATTTAAGGACTTCGATAGATATCTCCTCTAGTGTTTAAACCTGTCTACATGTGGCTCCAACAGCAATAAATATTTGAGAATTATCATTAATATTAAGGTTTCAAAGAATTTGCTACAGAAATAACAAATATGACTCCTCATCTATATCTTTATCTATTGTCATTACAGTTCAGTAAGAAAAGGGTGAATACTAAGAAGGCGCAAGAGTTTTTTTCAACATGATTTTCAACAGTAATCTTCTTCCCATTGGCTTTGACCTTTTCTGTTTGGACAGTCATCAAGAACAATATTACCACGCACTGGCTATTAATAACAAATGTTATCTAATAGCCATGGGGCTACCCCGAGAGCTACAGGCTGAGTTTCCAAGTAATTCTCTTTAGGCTTCTCTAGTGCTCTCTGACTCATGAGTTACAATCATTCTGGACAGGACAGCCAATGGTGACCACTGGCCTTACAGCAGAGAATGTCATTTATCAGGCTATGACAAATATGGCATAGCTTTTTTCTTTGCCCCTTTTTAGTCTAGCCATCATTTAACGCTAACGTGGTTCCACTGCGGATGTTCTACTGCTTATGGGGCAAATGTTCAATGATACAATGTACTTACAACAAGAGTGCCCAGCGTACAAGGTGTTTCAAATTACCGAGCCAACAGGCAGCAAATGGCCAAAGGAAATAAAGATCTGACCTTCTGAAGTGAATGGTTTTGATTTCTCTCAGCATGCCATCCTTTGTGAACTAAGCAATTGACAGGAGGCATTTGGGGGAGCAGCAGACTGAGCGATTAGTCCCCCAGGTTTCCACTTTTGCTGTGTGTCATCAACTCAGTGGGTCAAAGATAACTCCTGGCAGGGGCCTTATTGCCTCATTCATCTCAGTCCAAATGCTCCCTGCCACACAGCAGTGTTCACTGAGAGAGGCATGGGCCTGAAGATCCACCGACGCATTTTGATGCGTCCCAGCCAGCAGTTGCTATGCTTCTCATTTCAACAGGCTCCCCTGCAAGTACGCTAGGTAGCCTCCATGTTCCATAGCTTACAAACAGATTCACTGGAAACATGCAGGCCAGTGTTACTTAGAGCTCTTTCACTAAGGTTGGAACTTTATCCAGTAATGAGAAATGACATTACATATGTTCAACTGTCTTTGGCACGGCTAGCAGCTCAAACAGGAACATCATAATGCTTAAACAGAACCCAGCATGGGTCGGTCAAAAGAAAATGAATGCCAGTGTGGTCCAAAAACAATCATCAGAAACTAGCAAGGCTATTTATAAAAAAAAATAGGGGATATTTCAAAACAAAACATAACATGAGCAGTGTATATCACAAACAGGCATGCTGGTGGAAGCAAAATTAGGAGGGACCAACTGATGCAAACCCACCTAAGAGGAAGGAAACTGAGAAGTCAGGGCAGGCAGCTGTCAAGTACTTCCTAGACATTGAAGGGTGTGAAGTGTGCTCCTTCTCCCATCCCACAGCTCTCCACACTTTCAAATGAATCACGATAAGTCAAGGAAATTACATAAAGTACATTTACTGACCTTATTCTTGCTGTTCCTGTTATACATCCTAGATCCGGTTCCTCTCATGAGGTGATGTTGCTTAAAAAGAGAAAGACCACTTTTACTTTAAATTGAATAGGTACGTAACAAGACATTTTATGGTGACAACATGATGTGTGACTGTACTAATAACATGTGTGTTTGCATGCACTTAATACTCTGGTAAGTGCAGAAAATGTGATTTTCTTAGGGAGCCTATCGATGAGTTTAAATGCACTTGGGTGATCAGATAAAGCGAAAACCCTTACATGGCTCAGGGAATGATCCGATTTCTACTGTGCAGCCAACCGATCTCACAGAAGGGAAGTAAACATCAAACTTCCTGTTGTGACTGTAAATGTTCTCATCTATCTACTTTACCGGCAAGTATGGATCTTGTTTTTAATCTTTTAACAGTATGCAATGCTGCCCTTCTGACAGCTTTTTCTGTACTTCTGTTAAGACAGAGACAAGCTTTATTTAAACGTACCATTTCATGGGTGCTGCATTTAATTCCAGGTTTGAACCCTGAATCCACAAGAGAAATCAGGTCTATGAATACAAGTCCAAAAAATATTCCGAAACAGACAACTTGTGAGACAAGACAACAATGTGAGAGACTAGCCAGTTGATTACTTTTAACTTAACCATGTTAAATATTCCTTTGACCTTAAAAATTCATGAATATTGGGGGGAGAGATTGGATCAGGTAGTCCAATGTCCAAATAAACAACCGCACTTTAGAAACAAGTCCCAAAAACCCCAAAAGTGGCTTTATAGAATAGTAAGACTGCAGACACTTAGCATAAACAGACCTGGGAATAGTGTCTTATTTTTCATCCAGCAATGAAAATCTCAGACTAAGGGTATACGGTCAGAGAGAAATCCAATTACTTAGCTATTATCAAGCTATTTTAGATTGCTATTTTAATTGCTTGACAGTTTTATTGTGACCTTTCACAGTTTGATCATAAAGTAAAACTGTTCTCTATGCATTTTTATGGTAATTTGGCCATTTCATGGTTCCACTGTCAAAATTCATAGTACGGCTGTAAACTTTGTTGATTATTAATTGACCATAAATTATTTCACAGTTCCACAGTGGATTTTGATGGTAACTTGATCACTTCGTGGTTCTACTGTCAAATTTCACAGTATTTTTTTTTCTGGATACTGTTTATATGACCGCGTGAATCAGGCAAAATTGCAGAAAATCTGATTGTGATTGGTTTATTAAGTGCATGTAAATGCACTCATTGTAAGACTTACTGACACGACATGAGACATTGAGAATCACTGATCTGTTATATTGCTACTCACTTTTGCTGACATGTATGAACCCAGTTTTGCCCCAAGGAAATGTGCGAGAGCAGTGGCAAGAGGATGGCAGCATCTTCATCAGTGTGGACAGTGACTGGACCCTGAATGAATGTTCATCTATGTGCTTGCTTAATGCACTTGTGTACTTTAAGTGGCTGAGAGGCAGTTTGACAGAGGACATGGGTTCAGAGTGCTCAGGCAGGAGTGAGTTAATGCCGCCGCCCCTCCTTATCCGCCCCAGTACACAGTGACTTGTTGGTGATTTATATGATGGCAGGAATTCTGTGAAGGGCTGGGATCCCTACTGTAACCTTTTACCCCCACCAGATGTTCACTCTGAAAACATGATAATGTTCATCCGTAAATCCCTGTGCAAACATATCAAGTGGCTGTTATGTGTTTGTGTCAAGACTGAGAAAAATGACAGAAATGGCAGTGGCAATGGATTTTAAACAGAACTGGAATGAGTCCAATCAGTTGCCCCATATGGTCTCAAACGGCTCTCGAATATCATAATGGCAGCTGGTTTTCCCCACGTCTTACTGCTTTCCAAGATAATTCTAAAAAAGCATGATAATTAAAACATAAACATCGATGCTTTCTATCATTTAAAATGCTTATTTATGCTTATTTGTGTTTTCGTTCAGGATCCTTTGCTAGAGAACCATTGCTAGTTTGGCATAACCATAAATCTATCACGAGGAAACCAAAAAAAGCAAGAGCATACGAGTGTAAGATTTGTAAGATGCCGAGGGCAGTGAAACCAGTGGACAATACTAGTACTAGTAAATATTAGTGTTTCCTAGTAAAACAACAGGTGTCATTGTTGGAGGATTATGCAAGCCAGTAACATTAAACAAATCCACCAGACACATGACAGAATAGATGTGAATAAGGTGCATTGAACCGTGACAGTTTGGCCTCACCCTGACACCATTACCCAGAGAATCACGAGGCTAGCTAATGGCTGATAGGCTCATAGCTTAGCAGGGAGGAGGGGAGTTCAAGGCTTTGACAGTCACAGCCATACTAGTCATATTCAGAGTGCATGAATTCTTGATTTGATGTGTTTAAATTGAATTGGGCCTATTCTGTCAGCAAGCCAAGGTCTGCCATTGGGGCAGAGGAAGAGCAGCAGTCCATAGTGACTCTCTCTTCCCCACCTCGTTTATGAGAGTGTTCTTGCCTGTATGCCAATATTTGGCAAGCAAAAAGAAAAACACAAGCTTAATGTTTAGCCAATGAGACCTTTCTTGGATCATTTCACTTTGGGACATAGCTTATGTTTCCTTACTTACTGAAAACATAGGGCTGCAAACACACTTTCGCATAGGCATGAAAATGGCATCAAATAACATCATATCCAATGTCCTGAGATATAATAATACAATTGATTTACAGTACTGAGCAAAGGTCTTAATCCACCATTACATTTGTTCTTTAGCTAAATGCAGTGACAGTTTCTAAATTGTTTTTATCACTCCATCATACTCTTATCCACTGATGTCCAATCCATTTTGTGTGAGCTTTGTCGTATCTTAGCCATTTCTCCCAGTTCCACAAGTCACCAGACACATCACGTGCTGTGTCGTGGAGTTTTTGGTGAGCTTTCTTTGTTCGTAGCGGATGACCACTATGTGGCTTGTCGTCCACAGTCCCGGTTTCTCAGAATTTGGTGAATCAGTGAACAGTTCTGTGTGAAATTGGTAGTCTGGTGGAGTGTCGGTTGTTCAAGTCTGAAGTCAGCTGCGTTTCCAGGACATCAGAATCACCACTTCCATCTTCAGTTACTTGTGACGAACAACAGAAGTAAACATTTCTGTGTTGATAACTTTTGAACCACATGAGATACATCAGTGCAACACTGATTGTTTCTGAATTCTGTTCTTATTTGCTATGCTACATGACCACCTTCCCATTAGGAACAACATGCTCTTCATCCAATACGGCATCTTTTAAGATGGTTGCCATTTCCCAGGCATGACCTACAACCTCATCACTTTCTGGGATATTCAGATTGTCACCTGTCATTTTTCCTTTTGTTTCTGTGGCTTTTGACTCACCCAGTACTTGTCACAGTAGACTATATGAGCTGTTTTCTGACTTTTCTTCAATTTTCTTCAGACATGACCAATCACAGATTAAATAAGGAATAATTTAGATCATCTCGATACAACTGCACAAGATGTGGGATATATTGAACGTTACGTGAGCAGTTATTTCTCGTTTCTCGTCGTTGACATGTTGGATGAGATTAGCAATGTCCAAATATTCAAAGCAGTGGTTCCCAAACACATTTTCTGCAGTGCACCTTAACAAACCAATACGTGCTACTGTGGCACAAGCGGTAGCCTAGCGGTTAAGGCACTGGACTCTGTACCAGAAGGTCCACCTGTGCCACAGTTTGGTCCTTGAGCAAGACCCTTAACTATCTATTTATTATTATTAATTGTTTCATTCATCCATTACTAGATCATACCTGTATACAAAGAGAAACGGATTTATTAAGGAACATGCCCTTGATCTTTTGGACTTACCTAATGTTTCTATTATTACTGTAAATACGGAAACAATAGTCCCCTTTTTCCAACCTTACCTTATGCTAAGCAATACACTTTTCTACACAACTAAAAGCCTTTTATGTATTTTACATTGGGTTTTAATAATAAACCTGTTGTAATTAGTAACAACTTTGTCATCAGTTTATCGAGAGTATGCAGCTATTCGGAATCTCACTGGGCACTCTAGCCATACTTCTGTGTGTGTTCTCTTTGTTGTTCAAAACAGAGGTGACACTTGTGAGTTACCTTGGGGTGTTCTCAACAACCTGGAGCTCTCCAGATAATTGGTTTAGTACGTTGCGGTGCTCCAAATTACAATGTTGAAAAACAAACAGTTCGGCTAAAAGAAACCATTGCCTATCAACTTTGCTAATTACTGCCTTGAAGCCAGGATTGTGAAAAAGATTGAAGGCTGTCTGCCTTGAGCATATGCATGTTTGGGACGAAAAGAATTGTTCTTGCTGGATGCGATAAAAAAATCAATTGTTTCAATTTATTATAGCAGAACTTTATTGACGACATGAACACATAGCTGTGCTATTCCTTCCTTTTTGAAGGCATTATGCCTAGAGAAAATGAGAGATTCCCATACATCGGAATAATATGGGGAAAAAAATGTCAGCGCGCAAGAATATTTTCAAGTGCAAACTGATGAATTGTCACGTTATGATTTATGGCCACACACTGATTTGTATCTGTGAGTACTTACACAACATTTACCTGTTTATTATTGTGCCCTATCCAGTATAGCCTATTTTCCGTTTCAAGTGTTTCTTGTAGTCTTGGACAAAGGTAAGCTCAGTTATGATTCATGTGAAAGAGAAAGATACAACCTTCTAGCACTGAATGGATTAGCAAAATGAAGAGAGAACGAAGAATGAAGATGCCTACTTGATATTTTAAAATGGGTGCTGCACACGTCTTATTATAACATTAAGTCTAGCTTGAATGGGAAAAATGCTCGAGGTGAAAAGGCCGTCTAAGCGGTCCAGAGACAGTAATTACGGAAGTTGCCCAGTTGGATTTTATGTGCTTCAGCACCTGTCTCTCCTGCCCCCTTACCTTGATCCATTAAGTGTGTGCTAATGTCAAATTGATTATGCTGATTGTAAACTGCCTTTATTTGGGTCTTATTCCTGTCAGTCAAAGTGTCTGCTGGGATGTACGTGAGTCTCACTAAAAGCTGCTTTTTGGATGTTTGTGCCATTTTTGAGCAGCTCTTACAATAATGTGCCTCCTCAGAGCCCCCATAGCTTCATGAATTAATCGCATTTCACTGTCTTGCTGTTCTTTCCTCTCCAATGTGTACAAAGCAGTATGCGATGATGCCAGCTTTATCATGTTTGGTCCAAACAAGTTTTGCGCTAAATAAACCATAACGTTGCTTATGAATGAATGAGTGTGCTCACACCATCCTGGGGAGTTCATCATGGCTTAAGAAAAGTCTTTTTGGTGTCTTGTGGAGTATTCCCTGATGGAAACCTGTCACAAAATGGGAATTAATTATTCCAGAACTGTCTGGTGAATCTTCAGAGCATTCTGAGTATACCTGACAAGTGATGTTAACCTTTTCAACGTATATTTATGCTTTACTGAAACAGCATTAAGTGGAGCATTTTTTTCAGGCAATGGGACTAACTGTATTACTTCCAGACAACCTTGGCATGTAGTCATAATTTCTAGATGCACACTATGTACGCCAAAAAGTGCATTTGCCAACTTCTGAGTTCAGGAAGTTGTTTCGTCTCTAAAGTTGGGGTGAGGGTGGTTCTGTAGACCAGAGTTCTACACATTACTTGGACTCTGATGTCAAGTCATGACTTGTATTTGATGACATGCGACTCGACTCAACTCTGACTTTATCGGCAGTGACTTGAACTTGTAAGCAGACCTGAGCTGAAAAAGAGTATAGAGCTTCATGTCTTCTAATGTAACAATTTATTTCCAACTGTGAAAACACTCAGCATTTTGCATAGCTAGTATGTTGCAGTGTCACTGTAATACTGAGAAGCTGAACAAAAATGTAAAGACAACACTTAAAGGAAAATATTATTCATATTAATATTAGTAATATTATATTGTTCATAATATTCATATACAAAATAAATATTATAAAAAAATATAGCACCTCATTGGTGTGGCATTTCAAGATGCTAATTAGACAATGTGCACTTTACTTTTACTGCATTGGGGGGAACGGGAATTCAGAAAACCAGTCAGTATCTGGTGCGGCCACCATTTGCCTCACACAGTGCGTCATCTCCTTTGCATATTTTGATCAGGTTGCTGAGCAAAAACATGCACAATGGATGACCTTCACCCTTTTGAGTGAGTGAGTATGCTTTGAATGCAAGAGCTTGTTTCTGTTTGCAGGGGGCATCAATGTTTGGCGCTTATTGTCTAACATTAGTGACAGTCAAGTCCCGAAATCTTCCAGCATTCTCTAGTGTGAAGGTATTTCCATTGCCCTAGATGTGATTGGTTATTGACGTTATATTGCCGTGCATTTCTGTGACAAATTTCTCATGAGTGCTTAGAGCATTCTAGATTCACCATGAATATCTCCAGTGGGACCATGGAGTGGACACACACAAATAATACTGCTGAGATTGGTTCCAGCTCTTACCCTTGGTTGACTCTGTTGTAAGTGAAGACATCTTGTAGTTCTTTAAAGGCTATAGCATTAACACCTTTGCCCCCAGAGTAAACCTGTGAGGTGACCCATGGCCGACTCACCACATGGCTCTTTGTAATGTAGCTGTAACCAAGGCCCCTCAGCAAATGCAGTACATGAGCGAGTAGAGCTTTTAAGTCCAACCTCCAAAGGGAGGGGTTGTTAGCAGGGAGTAATCAGAACAGGCCAGGAGGTGGCTTAAACGGCAAGTGTGAACAGACTTCCAAACCTCTTCTTCACACACATGACTTCCCTTCTCTCTTAACATTTGCTTTTGTGGCATTTATCAGGAATGTGTTTCCACCGAGTTTTACATATGTTAAATCAAAGTACGAAGATTGCTCCAACACTGAACAAAACAACTGGTGTGAACTCATATCATAAACCATATATATGTTCAGCTTTCTAGAATGCAAAATGCACCATAAACACATTTCTGCTCAAATCATAAACCATAGAGCAAATGTAGAGAAACTGATTCTTCAGCGGTCCCAGGATTTCTAATCCAAAGCTGAAACAAGCAAGAAGTGCTCCGTGTAGGCATATCTATCGACCCACGGTGTGAACCCACTACACAGACTTGACAGCAAAATGGGTCACTAGTTCCAGTTCATCACCAGAGATACATAGCCAAGCAGATGGAGTTTCAAATTTCATTGCTTCCCAGAATCGTCTGCAGACGAATGGAAGCTGTTTAAATGCGTCAACGTACAGTGTCCCTTCCTTCCCATGAATTCACCCATAGAGTGAGGTGTGAGGAGAAACGCAGTGGACGGCACGTCTCTGGGATCTTACGAGGATGTCAAATAAAAACAACAAAGGCACCATTTTCCCAGCTGAGAGTAGGCTTATGAACAGATAAATCCCAAGTCTCTGCCCTTTTACCCTCTTCCTGCAGTCTCCTCTTGTCCAAGGTGTATAATAACTATTTTACAAGGCCTTTGATGGCTAACAGAGCAAAGATGCATAGCTAGAATGCACTGTTGAGCCATGCGTCTGGGATCGTAAAGATTTGCATTACTAAAGCTCAGCCTGGGAATATAGCTGGTAGGTTTGGCTGGTTTGGATTCCATTAGTATTATTGCCCTCGGATGGTGCCTGCCTGTGGATCTCATCTGTTATGCCAGGCCTTGCAAAAGTAATACACAACATTTAGAGCACATAAGATGTACATCATAGCCAATAGCCGTATGTGGTACGGGCGTCACTAAAACGTTAAAGTTAATACATTAAATAGTAGAATATGTACAAGCAAGTAGGTTCTCCACATACTGCTCACAAAAAGTTGGAGATACTTCAAGATGAACATCCCATAATGATTATTCCTTACGTTTTGTGAGCAGTGTAGTGTTCTTAGCAAGTAGCACAGCAGCACTGCTAAATGACTGATGCACACAGTGTAGTGTTGTAGTATTAGAGTCCAGTCTCAAGACCATAAATGACTGATCTCAGTCTCATTTGGGCTCAGCCTTGTCAGTCTCAGGGTAAGGTGGACTCGGAAACTGTTGTCGAGACCAAAGTCCAGTGTGTCTGTGGTCTTGTTCATGACTGAGGTTTGACTAATAAATATCTTGGCCTTAACTTGGACTCTGCTTTAGCTATCTTGGCTATAACACTAGATGCCCAAACAAATAACATATTTTGTTGATTTTGTAAATGAGTGAACGAGTTCAGGTCAAAGAATTCAGTCTGTGTTTCGCTGAACCACAAACAATCTAGAATGGCTCTGCTTATCTCAGCATGGTGTTGCATATTTCAACAATAATCTTTATTATGACATCAAAGATAAGGTTTTCAGGCCATTCTTTGCTGCAGGTTCTTGGCAAAAAATGCTTGCTTTGTATACCTGACCAGTATATGAGCGGTTCTGTCAGAGAGATTTCATGGTCTTTTAGATCTTGCCTTGACTTAAACAGCTCAGATTAACTGTCTTTTCTTATTGGTATTCCAGGCTGTGGAGACTGCAAGAAGCAAACATGTACATGTCTTTCTTTGACCTTTTTTCTACTAATCTAGCTGCTTATACTACATGAACTGGAGGTAAAAGTGACGTTCTAAATTCTTGCTTTCTTTTACACTGCTACACAAAAATTCGGGGATATGTCATTAGGGGACATTTCATCTTGAAATATCCACTAACTTTTGTGAGCAGTGTATTTTCTCTTTATTCAAATTATCTATGAAAACAACTTTCTTGTACTGGGTTGTATCATAATGGCTTGCAATGGGATCAGGTTTCTACATGCTTGCTAACCTATATGGCATTGTCCATGAGTTTTGCATAGCTGTTTGTTATGTTCTTATGCCAGACTACTTCCAGCTACCAATTAGAAGAGCACTGGGATTTCCTACAAGGATTTTTAAAGTGCTGGGTATTCCTGAGGTGCTGTTGACATAAAAGTTGCATAAACTCTGATGACTGATTCAGACTGTTTAGAGGTCAGCACATATCAGATATGTGTCGGATATCAGCACTACATGTGATGTTTTGTGACATACCATACCGCGCAAAAGTTCTAGGCTATCATTAGATTTGTTGCTCTGAGCATGCTGTATATAACATGTTCCTGACGACTCAAACATTTGATCTCGAATCCAGTCTTTGTAAGCTTTAGAATATCTTAGTCTTTTGACCTCCTTTCAATACTGAAAGACGGCTTCTTGGCTGCTACCCTTTTAAAAAAGCATTCCTGATGAATCTGCTTTGAATTTTAGTAGGATTATCTTGGCATTCTGATGAAACTGTCAGATGCTGCTATTGATTAAATGTATGGGTAGATCAACCCTAATTATTTACCATTGTAGCCTTTGTGCATTCTAATAAATATACTTCTTTATATTTACAGTTCTAGGCAATCAGTGACGGCCTTCAACGTTCTGTATGCTTGTGGCAGTCAGATTAATCCAGTCTTCCATTACATAATGTTCTAGATCCCTAGTATATATCAAAAATACTGCCCTTCTTCAATGTGTTGAGCCCATTGCTCAGCAGAGAGAGAACTGGAGTTACTGTAATCCAGCAGCAACCTTTCTAGCTTCTGACTGCATTCGCCGTTATTTAAAAATGCTTTCAAAACTGTTAAAAATTCTGTTTATTTTGTCTGTGAACAAATCATGTTTGTCATGTTTGGGGTGGGGTCATGCATGCATAACAGAATTCATCACCAAACAAGAAGCCAGCAGTTAGTTACACCAGTGTGTGTGTTCGCGGATGCACTTTCCCACCATCGCTTACTGGTGGGTGAAAACCATTAAGTGATCGCTCAGTTTATTGAGCAGTTGCAACAGCTGAAGTCTTTAATGCCACCACCAGCACCTTCGCGTCTCCCGCAGTCTCATTCTTCCACCTTCCACCCGAAATGACATGATGAACACAAGGAAGCAGGCCTTCTTCTTCTTTCCTTCTCCAGTGTGCCCTATGAAGATGATGCTCAATGCTCAATTCAACCTGCTCTTTGGAAAGGCTCTGAAGTGGGTTACTGCTCTGTGGAACCAGAATGGTGAAGCGTTGAGCACCTTTGTGAAAGTTGGATCATGCAGATCCAGGGAAGAAAGTGGAGAAGTCTCTCAATGTCTCAGAAGGTCCTGGCTTAATGCCCCACTCGACTGAGCTTGCTATATCCTTGCTATATGCTGGCACTTGCTGGACGCACACATAAGTCATTGCTCACTGACTCCACGTGGGGGCTACTGCTTGCTAGCTGTAAGAGAACTACCACCAGGCCGAGATACAAAGATACACCCAAGATGACGGTTCCAATGCCCGATGCTGTGCCAGTTACAGTGGCTTAAGGTGCACCAGTTCCAGTGCCCAAGAAGTACCCAAGAATACACAAACGGCGTCTGTCAAGGCCAGCGTGCTGGCTCAGAACGCACTCGTGTGACCATACAGAGAAGAATGCTATCTCTGAATTACTGAATTAAGATCAGGCTCACTTCCATCTAGTCTATTTAAGTCCTGGACTCTAATTCGGTTTTCTCCCTCTGGAATCACGGATTGCTGATCACCTGACCCTTGCCTGTCTTTCAGTTTGGAGATTGCCTGCCGTTGTTTGCCTCTGTCTATTTTGCCTATTTTGTTCTGTTTACCTGGATTTAATAAACACCTTTGAATGCTTCCTATACCTGCATATTGTGTGTATTTAAACTCTGGATGTAACAGAAAACTTTGTGGCGAGTCATTTTTGAGCCTTAAGACAATAATAGGGTTAAACAAACAAACAAGTAAATTAATCCTTCAGGCTGTGGAAACCCATTACTATGCTTTTAATTGTATTTTACTTTGTTTTTAATGATCATAAAGTATGAGTATTGCTTGTAACTTTTTAAAAATTTGATTTAATATGATATGTAGAGTGTAACGTGAGAGAAAGTAAGGAATTTGACACAATGGTTTTTCTAACTTATGTTAAACGTACTGACAAAGTTCATTGTTTAATGTTTGATTGCCTCTCCAGTTCATGGCTCAATCATGTTTTTACGCAGTAGTTCAGTAAAAA
>JAUZST010039799.1:0-27025 GCA_034779995.1 Parotocinclus haroldoi
GAGGACAAGAGTCACCTGAGAAGAGTAAGACTTCTGTCTTGCCAGGATTTAGCTTAAGGTGGTGATCTGCCATCCATAATGATATGTCAGCTATACACGCTGAGATCTTGGCAGAGACATCAGTGTCCGAGGGAGGGAAGGACACAATGAGTTGGGTGTCATCAGCATAGCAGTGATATGAAAAGCCGAGTGAGGATACAACCTCAACAAGAGAGCGAGTATAGAGAGAGAACAAGAGAGGACCAAGGACTGAGCAATGTGGGACACCAGTGATCAGTTTGCAGGATGAGGAGATGGATCCTCACCACGATACCTGATATGACCTGTCAGCTAGGTAGGAAGCAAAGCAACGCCAAGCTGTTCCCTGGATGGACAGAAGAGTCTCATGGTTGACTGCGTCAAACCGTGCTGAGAGATCTAGTAAAATAAGGACAGATGACAGTTTGGCAGATCTTGCAGCGTGCAGTTTTTCAACGACAGCCAAAAGGGCCGTTTCCGTAGTGTGTGCAGCTCTGAAGCCTGACTGGTTTGGATCTCGAAGGTTGTTCTGGGACAGATAAAGAGACAGGTGGTTGTAAACGATGCGTTCTAAGACTTTAGATAGGAAGGTGAGAAGTGACACTGGTCTGTATCTTTTGACATCCGAAAGGATCCATAGTGGGTTTCTTCAGTAAAGGTGTAATCCTTGCACGTCTTAAACGATGAGGGCACGTGACCGGATGATAGAGAATCGTTGATGATGGAGCTGATGAATGGTAGGCTGGCCGGTGAGACTGCCTGAAACACAATGGAAGGAAGCGGATCCAGTGAGCTGGGTTGTGAGTAGGGTTGCATGACAGGGTCACCTTCAGAATTTCTTCTGTTGGGACATGGAAAAGTTGCATTAATGAGTTAGGAGAATGAGATAGAGGATGAGGCTTACATGAAGTAGCACCAAAGCTCTCTCATATGTCAGCAGTTTTCCCGTCATAGAAGACTGCAAAGTCTTCAGCAGTCAGGGTGGATGGTGGCAGAGGAGCTGGGGGGTTGAGAAGTGAGAAAAATATGTTGTGGAGCTTGCCAGGATCCCCAGTAGATTTTTCTTGGTCTTGGCAAGAGTCTTGGCAGAAGTAATGTCTGATGAGAGTCTAGACATTAGATTACAGTAGATGTCGAGATCAGTGACAAGTAGAGATTTTCTCCACTTCCTCTCAGCTGATCTTACTTCCCTCCTGTTCCTGCACAAAACATCAGAAAGCCAAGGGGCAGATTTAGGAGGCTTCTTGTGTTTGGAAGATAGGTGACATAGGAGGTCAATGGAAGAGGAAAGTGAAGAGATTAAAGTGTCAGTGGCAGAGTCCAGAGACAGAGAAGAGAAAGATTCGGGGTGAGGAAGAGATGACAGAGTTTGGAAAGCTATAGATGAAGGAGGAACAGAGCGAAGATTTTGTCTGGTAGGCGAAGGAAAGGTTTGCGTCAGGTTTGGGAGTGAGAGCAATGGTAAAGGTTACCAAGTGATGGTCAGAGGTGTAAAGTGGTGTAACCAGAAGCTTGCAGGCTAGCAAAGGTCATGTGAAGACAAGGTCTAGGATATTCCCACCCTTGTGTGTTGGAGGAGATTCATTGTCTGACAGAGAGAAGGAGTCCAGAAGCGAGAGAACACAAGATGAGCGGAGCTTATCTTCAGGGTAAAGTCACCAAGAAGGGTGAGAAGGGTGCTGTCAGTGGGCAGAACATGTCCAGTTCTTCCAGGTTTTTCCTTGAGAACCTGAAACACCACTTCTTTGACAATAACAAACCTGCGCCACCTCCCCTGCCAGTTTCCCGTGGACTATGAGAGAAGGCCTAGGCAGAGAATGGAGCAGCCAGTGTGTATGAGTTCTGGGGGGGATATTCAGGTCTCGGTCAGTGCCAGGAAGTCCAGGAAGTAGTGTGAAGCCAAGGCTGGGATGAAATCAGCCTTGTTCACTGCGGATTGGCAGTTCCATAGCCCATCCACCACTGCTGATTGAGACTGAGACAGCAGAGAAGGGTAGATGAGGTTACTGGCAGAACGGCCTCTGGAGGGATGGTAGTTGGTCTGTGATCTTTGAGAGATGATAACGGAGATATTTTGCAGACTCGCAGTTGCAGAAACTTACTTTTAAAACTCAGTTCTTATATCGAATGGTCTATTTTAAAGAAATGCAGATTTTGAACATTGGCATCCTAAACAGAACGCTCAGTGGTCCGATCTTCTGACGGTATGATGCATTCTGATGTAATTCAGTCCAACCAGAGAAGATAATGCACCGATACGGTATTTCAATCATTACATCTTTTTGAAGCATGCCTAAAAAGGTAAAAGCTAAACAGTTTCTGAATAACACATCTTGTCAGTTTATCTCATACATACATGTACACCATTATTCCTCTCCATTTTTAATTCTTGAGGATCCTGAAGAAGGACCACCTAACTGTGGCGTTGTGGTATGGAAGCTCCACTGTGGCAGACAGGAAGGCCCTAGAAAAGACGAGCATCATTGGTGCATAACTACGTAACATTACCAGTCTCTACCATCAGCTCTGTGTGGGCACGGCACGCAGCATCATCAGAGACCCCTCTCATCCAAACCGCACTCTGTATAACCTCCTAGCTTCTGGTATCCTGAGTATCCGTTCCAGAACTAGTCAGGACAGAAACAGTTTTTCCCGTTATCTATCTCTCTGCTGAACTCCTCACTTCACTATACTAACTACTACTCACTAGAATAGACTGAACTCGACTCTATACCTGTAAAACTACTGGCCACATTGCACACACCATTCACTGAATATTATACCCTCTATACTAATTCACTGAACATGTTTATTCTGTATATATTCTCATCATAGTTATATATTACATGCCACATATACTCTTATATAGACTACCTCATCTATTCTGCATGTCAGCGTTCTAATATTTATTACATTTATATATGACTTCCTGTATAGTAGGAGTAACAGCCCACTGCTAGTGGAAACTGTATTGTATGTGTAACTCTAATCTGGATGATAATTATTTGCTGTTTCATTCATTTCCATGAAGTGACTGTAAGTATTATGTAGCATTTAGCAGAAATTCTTAACGTGACGTAAGTGACACCCTAACTGTCCCACCACCCACAAGCTGGCGAACCTTCAACCGACACTGTCTTTTTTCCTAAGCAAATGTTGTCAAGTGAAAATCAGTACATGCTTTAGGCCATGGCAAAATAATTTAACATCAGGAAACGCACATGATTAGCAAGGGAACGTTTAAAACAAGATTCAAGCGGCCTAAATGAACCAGCAGTTCTTTTAAACTCTTTCGTGACATTCAGCTCATCCTGAACAAATGTACAAGATGCTGAATGATGTAGAGAAGAAAATGAGGTTGAGAAATGTCACATTGCCTCATTATGGAGTGGCTCTACAGGAAAAATACCTCAACACAATTCCACCCGGAGACAGGGTGGACTGTCACAATGTGAGAGACTGCCACAGGGCAACGGCATGGTGACAAGCAGTGTGGCATTGTGCCTAGCAGAGTCCTGGCTAATGAGACCCACACACAAACACACACCACACGTACCTTCAGAGGATCTTCTGAATCACAGCCATTTACTAGCTAACATTTACTTTATAAGTAAGGGACTCTCCGTGCCTGACAAAAAAAAAATAAGAAAGCACAGAGCTTAGCAGTTTCCAAGAAGCTGATTTAATATCTTGATAAAGTTTAAAAAGCAGGGATGAAGCCAAGGCTGCAAGGCTGCACTACCTTTGATAACTTTGAACATGTCTGGTTTTCAAATCAAGTATGTTTTCTCAAGTCAGCCCACTGCTAAGTTCTCTTTACTGGCTCCCTCATCAAATTCGCAGCCCTGATGTTCAGCTACAAAAGCCAAAAAATTGGACCAGAACCTTTTGGCGTAAAGGCTGTAAACAAACCACGCTCTGTACCTCAACCCTCGAGACACATGCTTGGCTCAACTCTGCCTACCACACGCGATTAAAGAGATTGATTGAAAACTCTTCTCCATACCGGCCCCTAAGAGGTGGACAAACTGTCATGTGGACTCACCTCTTCATTCAGCACTTGACACAAAAATTACACTTACACATCTAATAAAAAGAACACACTTCGTAATGTTTTGTGGATATACCTACGTCAAATCCTAGCAATGATGGACAATTCAGCAAGGCTTCAATTTAAATTATATTTCATTCTCAATCCAGCTGTAAGCCGTTCTGAGTAAGGGCCCCTAGACTGTCCCCTTGCTTTAGAAATGGCAGGTGTGGCTAAAATTTACCCAAAAAAATGCAAGACTTTTATTTGCTGTTCATTTCTTGGAAAATCTGCTTTGCAAACAAATTCTTGTCTTGTTGCATTGCATAATACGGATGATCTGGGAGCAGTGGTTTTTGCGGGTAATGTTAATAATGAATTACGGCAGTTAAAATGCAGTTACTGAGGCTTAGCAATCTTAGTTTATGCAGTAAGGACATTGCTGTGCACAAATTGCAAATGAAATGAAGTGTGGACATCCCCAAATTCCGTCGACTTCTCACACTATGCCAAGTTTTCGTCTGGCGTACAGGCCAATTACTTCCACAGAATTAGAAGAGGAATGACAATGTGGCTGGATGACAAATTGCATACAAACACAACTGTGTGTAATTCAGTCACAAAGGCCCAATTTACAGGCGTCAGAGATTACAATTAGTGTCATCACTAATTGTTAGAACAAATAATGCTCAAGTTCAAAGAGTTTATTATCGTTTGCACAGTAGGGAAACAGGATTCCGCGTACATTGAAATTCTTTCTTTGCTCCTCACCAAGAATAGAGAAAGAAGAAAACAAAAAATACCCTGAAGTAAGAAATAATAAACTAAATAATATAAAAAATAAAGAATATGATCAGCTCGCCTCTTCCTCGTTTTGCCTATAGTGTTCATGGCTTTTAAATGTTTTTTTTTTACATATATGAATCTTGCCATGTTTACTCCTTATCCTTTGTGAGGAGCTCATAGCTTCTCTGTGCTTTCAAGTTCTGGCTGGAATCATCACATCTCTTTCTTTACTGTCTCTAGGAGACGAGGTTTTGAATCTCGTTATATAGAAACTTAGATTCAAATACATACAGATGTATACTTGTGTGTATATATATATATATATATATAGTTTAGAATTCATATTTTATGAACTTATTATATGTTTATATATACAGTAATGTGCAAAAGAGTTAGGCCACCATTACGTGTTGTTTTAGCAATGGCATAATGACCATATATAACACACACAATTAAACTATTGATAAAAAATGAAATGCCTAATATAAAGGTGGCCTAGGACTTGGTTGACCTGTTCCAAACTCATATTTAGGATTATAAGGTTAAGAGTAAGACAGGTCACATTGTGTGAATATGCATTGCCATACTGCTCACAAAAATGTTATTTAAAAGGATCTATATTAGTCAATACTTACTAACATAAACCTTTCAGATGTAGTCAGTACACGTCAGTCTTCCAGTCTTGGCAGGATTAAGGCATCGGATTTACTAAGAACATTTGCTTTCCATTAATGTGCACAAGCTACATGTCTGATTAAGTTATGAAATCAAGAAGCAGGGTGTACTAAAGAGTCTACCTCAATGTTTTTCTAAGCTATTGCCTGATTTATATTTTCATTCTTTCTGCGTTCAGACCAGGGGTATGTGAAATATTCAGAAGCTACCTGTACACGTACAATTGTTACAATCACTCGGTTCTCTCTGGCAAAGAGGAGTTTGAATTACAAAATCAGTTTCACATAAACCTGCACACGATGAGAGAAGGAACAGAAAATACAGTCCACAGTGCAGAGTCAGCTAAAGGAAGCAACGTCAATACCTTATCATTGCTCTGAGTCTCTGATCACACAGTGAACCCCCGAAAGGTGGGGAAAGGTCACGTGGCTTATCTCATTCCACGTTAACAGACTTCACTTAGACTTTATGAGCTGTATCTGGCTGAAGTGCTAAACTGTCAAACAGCAAGTGCAGTTTCTTTATATGAGATACCGCTGGCGATTGGTTTGACTGTGTGTGTAATTAATAAATAAAATGCCATTTTGTGCTCTGTTCTTTGCTTAGGTTACGTGCCTTTTTCACTAGCACACACTAGTGTACGTGCTTTGACCCTGAGAGCCACGTGCTCCCTGCATATGAACACTTACTGTCATATAAAGCATACAAAATAATTTTCATTGAAGCTCCTTCCTCACTGGGGTTCCCATAAGGCCTTGTTAATCCTCTAATGAAGCCACTATCATTCTGAAGTCACTATGACTCTGAAGCTTGGTCCAGCCCAGCTGCCTACCATGACACTAATAGCAAACAGCAAGTAGGAAATTCCTTCATCCCAGTCATGTCCAAAATCTGACAACAGTACCTGCCTTAAGTGTCTAATGAAATGCATGATATACTATATGTAGCTCATGCTTACTGGTTACCAATTTAATCCGATTTGGCTTAATATTTGACCAATGATCAGTTTGAATATATCTGGCCAAGGCAAATGTAGAACCTGATTAAACAACTTCGCTATAGAGTGTGCGATGGAATGGCAACAGATTATACTGTCCTACCATATCAGTTGATTATATTTTTCTTCAACCTAAATGACCTCATAAAGCGAAGCTAGATCTAGTTTGTATGTCACCCTGCGTTTAAACTGTTTCAAATGCATCAGGACCATAAGCTGATAAAAGCAGACCATTTGATGCTCCACTGCAGTGGAATTACATGTACCCAGGGAAGGATCATCTCTATTCTGTGGTTAATGCCTTTCGTTTTTTACTCCTAACACACCATCCAAACCTCAGAGTGAAACTTCATTCCTACCGTGCATATCTGACTCAGTAATCAGTCTTAACAGACCCCATAAAAGTGTCAAAGAGATCCAGCTGATCCAGCAAAAAAAAAAAAATGTGAGTCTGCATTCACATCATAGCACACACAAGAAGTACCTTCTTATTCTGCTCAGATAAAGGAAAAACCTCAGGGCCATCTACCACCTCAGGTAATGGACCACTTTTGAACCCGCTAAGCCATTTCCTAATGTAAGGTTAACACCTTTCATGAGCTACAACATTCCATCTAGGTGAAAGTGGCTTCATTATGCGAGTCCCCTCCTAGCCGGTTATGTCAAAGTAGCATTACACTGTTCACAGCTCTTGCAAGAGCTTATTTCAGGGAATACAGGCAGGGTATCGTAATGATACTTAGTTCAAATTGATCAAAGTTTAGTATTCCTGTTTCTTCTTTGATGCTACCAGACCATACAATCTAGTACTCAAAACTAAAATAACTAACCAAAGACTTTCTATATGAACGAATTGAGCGTTTAATTTTCCCAGCTTTTGTCACTATGGTAGTTATTAGAATTGAGCCTAATCTCCTCCCTGTCACTTCAAAGAGCAAGCTTCTTCCCTACACCTCAGATGGGACTCTGGACTCACAAGTGTACGGTGTTTGATGTAATGTAAGGAACTTTACTCATCAGCTTTACTAATGCACTGTTCAGATGAGCACAGTTCTTATAAACTCTGTAGCCATTATATTACAGACCCCCATCTTGTAGTATGTTGGAAATCCTTTGGCCTTCAGAACGACAACAATTAATAGTGGCATAGAATCCATGAGTTATTGTAATCATTCCGAATGAATATTGACCCATGCAGTCAGGTGGTTTAAATTGGTGTAAATTAGGTACTGACATCCTGTAAACAGTCAGTTCTAGTTCTTGTCTGGGGATGCTCTACGGTACTGAGATCTGGCAACTGTGAAAGCAAACCTCATTCTCATGTTTCTGGAACAACTCCGCAAGTATACACCCCTTGTGGCATGGTGCATTGCCCTGTTGAAAGTGTCCTACCACAGGAAAATCAGCTGTCATGAAGGTATGAACGTGGGTGAGCACAGTGTTTATGTCTGCCTCGCTGTCCAAACATCCAAGCAAAGGTGTCACAAGACCCATGGTGTGACAAGAAAACATTTCCCACACCATTACTCGACCTCCAGCAGCCTGAACTGTGGGCACTTGACAGGACGGGTTCATATATTCACCAAATTCTGTCCTTCGTTTCCATTAGCATGGTGCAACAAACATGTGGATTAATTTGAACAGGTGATGTTTTTCCACAGTTCAGTCATCCATTTTCGTGCTCCTTTGTCCATAGGTGGTGCCCACCTTTCCATTAGACAGCAGTGATCCCAGTGCAAAGTCACTTATATCGCATTTCACATAATGTTATTTAATATGCCAAACGGCTTACCTTGAATGTGAACGTATATATTCGTACATACGTATGTTTGCATGTCCGACATTAGATTTCAACCAGCAAATTCTCACTTTATTACAGATGTGTTCAGTTACCTTACTTTTAAATGTTCAAAAAGTGGAGCTAGTATGCTGAAGAAACAATTCAATTCAATTCAATTTAATTTCTATAGCGCTTTTTACAACGTAGCATCGTCTCAAAGCAGCTTTACAGTAATACATGATCTTAAAAGGCCAATCCCAAGTTGAGCAAACCTCAACCAAGACTCAACAGGGGACCCGCCATCCATGGGCGGCCTAGATGAAGAAACATGGGCTGCATTCCCCATGCATAAGACATAAAGATGTGCCAGCGAAAAAACAAGCTCAGAGACACACAGACACAGAGTGACAAGTCAAGCCAAATTGCTTGATTTACACAGTGCACACATCCCATCTAAGCATTACAAACACTTTCTCTGTAAGACTCCTTAAAGTCTCTTTTATGGTCCTCGCTCCATGTGCCAAAGGCTAGCTTCCTCCTGTTCCAGCAAGAGCTGATCGTTTATGCGGCGAGTGCTCTTCCAAGAATCAGTAGCATCTGTCCATGATTACGGGAGGGGCACCCGGCACGAACCACCAGCTCTGCCTTGCTTCCTCCAGAGTCCAAATAACTCCATTGTATAAAAATAACATGATTTAAAAAAAAAAAGAAAATCATTTTGGCCAAATCTAACAGCCAGGCGAAATTACAATATTGTTAATAAAGTGAAAAAAAAAACAGAGCTCTATGTCTCTAACAAAGAGCGGCTATAGCAGCTGCCATATCATCATAATTTGGTCATCTCAAAGGTCCATCGCACAGCTTTGTACTGATCTTTTTAGCATAAACTTTACAACAAACCTGCTAATACAACCCTGTATTATTGGCTTGCACTCTGAAGGCAATCTGTTACAGACAGCAGTTGCTTCTCTTTGACAGCAAGCCATTCCTATAGTTGAAATTACATTGCTCTCCACTTAAATGAAAAACTCAGCAGAATTATAGCCGACATAGGAGAAATTTAGATTCAATAGCTTTCTGTGTGAGTATTATTTTATTTCTTTTGCATTAACTAGCGAGGCACCTAGAATGGTTTTAAAATAGGGACATCTGTCTTTCAAGTCTATTGTATCACCACTACATAAAGCGAGGATGACCATACATGATCTTCTTCCCAGACATGTCCTCTCTGTGGGATTTTAAAGTGTGGTATAGTTGGCATTTTTACAGACCCAGGCTCACATTGCAGCAGTGGGTTGTAATTATGCCAGGCATCACAAGGAGGCACGATTGGCTGATTCTGAGGGAATAAAATCAGTTAGGAGATCCCCTGCAGCAGTGATCCCTAACCATATCCCTACTGCTAGGACTGTGGTAGCCTAGCGGTTAAGGTACTGGACTCTGGACCTGAGGGGTTAGTCCCACCTCTGCCAAGCGGCCACAGTTGGGTCCTTTAGCAAGGCTCTTAACCTAAGATTGCTTGGATTGTAAGACTGTATGAGTCGTAAGTCGCTTTGGATAAGGGTGCCAACCAAATGATGTAAATGTAAATACGCCATGTATTCCGTGAATCCCCTGCGAGCTTGATCTGGAACAGGGGGACCAAAAAGATGAAAGATTTTGCTCAGGTATGTCTACGCTCAGCTCATTTTAAGTTAAAAAAGCCATTTGAATGAATAGACATTGATTAGATCGATGCTAAATGGCACATGCAGGTATGCAGTCATTTAGTAGAACAGATACACTACAAAGGCAAAGATATTCAATGTTAAAACGGATACATTTTATTGTTTTTTGCAAATATTCACTCATTTTGAATTTGATGCCTTACATCAGCTTGATGTACAACTTCAGCTGCTCAACAGTCCGGGGTCTCCGTTGTCGTATTTTGCGCGTTATAATTTGTGCCACACATTTTCAGCGGGAGAGGGGTCTTTGGCCCGGAGGACTTTGTTGATATATGGATTTTGCTTTGCATGGTGGAGTTTTACCTTGAACTCGTAGATGGAGAGATGATCTGTATTCACTGATAATGGTTTTCTGAAGTCTTCGTGAGCCCGTGTGCCAATACAGAATGATGTCGGTTTTTCAATGAGGTGTCGTCTGAGAGCTCACAGGAATTCAGTGTTGGTTTTCGGCCTTCTGTTTTTACTTCTGCTTTTACCCAAAATCCCAACTTCATAGGAATTGGGGTTCTACATCGTAAGGTTTCGTTTTCATTCATATGAAGGTGGTTTGGTTTTTTAAACACAGATATATTCAAATGACTCTCAAATGCGACTTTAGCTGAATCGTGTTGTTAAAAAAAAGTGTTTTTGGAAAACCATAACAAATGCATTACATCATGAAAGCCACATTTATATATTTATATCATATTTCCCTACCTTTAACTAAATTCGTAAAATAATGTGGGTGTCCTTTCACGGTGGTTTTGTTAAATCAGAGCTAATACAAGTAGATTTTGTTTCCAACATAGAAATGCCCACTGATCTATTGTGTGTTTCCTCACATGAAGATAGAGTGTCTAAATGACTCTTCATGGCTCAAAGAGTCCTGCAGGGGTTTGATGTATTAAAGCTCTCTTGTGTTGGTAAACATAATTATTCTTTCCAGTCTCAAGAACTACAACACAGAAAATGTCAAGCAACTCTCTAATCAGGCAGAACGACAGAAAACCCACCGAAGAGCCCTAGAATGTCAGGACTTGGCCACCAATATGGCTTCAGTGTTACAGAGGGATAAACCGAGAAAATGATCCATATTCATACAATCAACGTACAACGATGTGAAAACAGTTTGTCAGGATATTTCCAAGCACCCAGACTGGGAGGGGCAAGGCTGTCTCTGTAAAAACAAGCACTTGTCAGAAGTAACCAGAAACATTGTACTAATAAACAGATTTAACAGCATTTATTTAGCCAAACGTAACTGAAGTGCTATTATGGTATTTACAAGGCACAGCTATTTCGTAATAGCCCCAAAGTATGAATCGTTTACTGTATAATCATATTAATTGTTTACTGATATTCATTGATTGCAACTGAAAAGCACATTGTAGACAGAGACAGCACAGCTCAGCACATGCAGGGTGTCTCACTGCCCTACAGCACCTCACAGGTCTCTTTAGGAAATCCATCAGTCAAACGTGGCGCTGCAGGATATCATGAGTAAACGAAGCCCAGTGGGGTTACAATGACAGCACATCATTGTACACATCAAAAATGTATTATTCCAAAAGTTTCATTTTGAAATCTCATAGACAGCATGTCAAATCCATTAATTTATTTTGCTAAAATCTGCTAAGCAACAGCTGTACTGGAATATGACCACCATATGCCCAGCACATGGGTCTGTGCTAGCCTAGCGGTGTTGTATAGGTATAATATAATTAAAAGCTAATGAAAATGCAAAGCGACCAGCAATGTAGATGACCAGACACACCCCTCACACACACTATCTGCACTGCTAGTTTGTATTTATTGTTCATTGTTATGTATAGTGTTTTTCGTTTCTGTATTTATTGTTTGTTGTCCGGTATTGCACATGCTGCACACGTTTCACTGTATACTGTCCACCACTGTATATGGTTGAAATGACAATAAAACCACTTGAACTTCAACTTGAACGATAAATAACGACGTACATAATAGTGAAAAAAATCCAGTGAATAAGCAGTTTAATATGCAACCACAATTATACGGCGCTGTTTTACGATAGTGATGTTTTCTTAAGTGAACAAAATTACTACTGAAACATCATTTCGATTTGAACTCTTCACAGCTTAGAATCTCTCTCACAATCCGTGTCTCACACACACACACACACACACACACACACACACACACACACACGCTAAGTGTACTCATTTACATTACAAAGTGTGATGCTGAGAACCACCTAATGACCGAGTGTAGGGAGAGGTATTGTCCTCAGGATTTCGAAAAGTCAGGAACTCTAGTGTTAAAGTACTGGACTATAGACCAGAAGGTCCAGGGTTCAAATCCAACCTCTGCCAAGCTGCCGCAGTTGGGTCCCTGAGCAAGGCCCTTAACCCCCCATTGCTTTAAATGTAAAACTGTATTCATTGTAAGTCGCTCCGGATAAGAGCGTCTGCTAAATGCTGCTAAAAACTGTGATTGATAGGTCTGAAAACCTGAAACATTGCAAGGTGAAGTAAATCAGTTAAAAGCTTGCATTGGCCAAACGAAAATAAAAACGAATAGGTAATGTGAAGCACCCCTGTGGCTGCCCCTGTGTAAACATGATTATTATATTTTCTAATGTTATATACGGTTACGGTAGGTCAATCCGTTGAAGATTGTAGTTTGAGCAGATCTGCTTGGCGTACTGTCCTGTGATGCTCAGCTATCTTGCAAATATGTTACATTAACATTAGCAGTCCCGGTACACAGACAGTTCCCATAAAATCCTCCTGTACTTTTACACGATATTAATACAGGCTTTGTTTCTACAGTCGCGGGAATATTTAGTTGGATTTCATTTTGAGTATCCCCAAATTTTTGTGGGCATTATATATACATTTGTTATTTTCCAAAATGAAATGTGGCATGGCTTAGGAGTCTTAGTTTATCACCCTACACCTTGGTCAGGAAGCACTTCTGGTACTGACAGTAACAGAAAGGAAAGAGTTTCTTTTTAATAAAATCACATTTTATAATGACATTCACAAGAGCAAGATGAAAACTGTATCCTCTAAAATTACTTGAATTACGTAAGGAATGTAAATCCTTGTTTTAATGGTAGAACGTTTTTAAGAAGCAGTATTGTTTCCTGTAGCTCCTGACCAGACTTGCCTAATAGTAAGGTATAGATATGTATATAAACGTGCATGGTATTTCTCACATGAACAGTCCTCTCCGGGTCATATCACAGCACCTCGCCCGTGTTAAGGTCTGGTCTCTGTCCTGGACTTTCCAAAACACAAATATTTTCAACCCATTACTTTGCTGCGTTATTCATGGGGGTCATTGTCTGGCTGCATCATCCAACCTTTCTGAAGCGAAGTGTGTGCGTGCGTGTGTGTGCATGTGCGTGTTGGTGCTTTTTCCTTATAGCCAAGTCTTTAGTCCCAAGTCCCGCATTTATCTCATCTGTCCGGAGTACAGGGGAATGCACACAATGCCTCTAGGGCTCTCTCGTTTCTTTGATGATTAATTTATAACTATGTTTGAAAAGGTAATGGGTCAGAACGAGGTAAGGAGGATTTACATGTACAGAGTAAACAGCATTTCCAGATGGGAGTAGTCAAGCTCACTAAGTCAGGACATCGCATTACTCCCTGATGACATCATAGGCAGGCATTTTCACTTCACTTAATGCAGTGGGGGTGGTGGTGATACAGTAAACAACAACTTTATTTTCGAACAGACAGTACGAACCTAAGACATTTCATGTTTCGTCTTGTTTATAAACATCTGGTCCAGCATTTCAGGCTGGCAACACGTTCCAAAAAACAAAAAACAAACAAAAAAACGGGAAGGGGGGCAATTTAGAGCTAGTAATGCATTTAAATGAAAACTGAAACAATGCGATTTTAAACAGGTGATGTGAACCAGGGATTGTAATCATGATTTAAGACTAAAGCAGCATCAATGAAAAGCAAAGATGGCCAGAGGATCTCCAGTTTGTTCAACAAATGCGTGAAATGATTATTGACATTCTTATCCAGGTAAACTCCCTTCTATGTCCCATAATATTTTCCTATGGATGGCACTTTATTAACATAATTGTCCTCGCAGGCCTAAGGCACTGCCTGAAGTGTTGGATTAACTGCTACCTCACTGACCACTGAGTTCCTGTGTGTGTCTAGACTGTATGTTTTAGATACTGCTCACAAATAATAGGGCAATGAAATATCCCTTACCTTTTGTCATCAGTGTATTTATCTAATTCAATTCAAATGCATTTCTATAGAGCATCGTCTCAAAGCAGCTTTACAATCTTATATGATCTTAAAAGGCCAATCCCAAATTGAGCCAGCCTAGGGCGCCAGTGGCAAGGAAAAACTCTGCGAAAGTAGAAGGAAGAAACCTTGGGAGGAACCAAGGCTCAAAAAGGGACCCGAGCACCATGGGTGGCCTAGATGTTAATTAAGCAATTACTTAAAAGTATATTAAAGTCATAGTAAAATAAAGTAAATAATATAGTTTAAATCAATAATAATATTTAAGTTATAAAAATAAGTAACAATTTAAGTAATAAAATAAGTAACAAAATAGATGGATCTAAGTGTGTGGTGCTGGAACATCAGCTCAGAGAGAAAAGAGAAAATGTAGTTACTTATGGGTTAAGAGCACAAAGTCTATTATCAATCACTGATGCCATGTGCAGCATGAAGTATTTCTGTGCTGTATATATTGTGTGTCTTTATATACATTTAACCTCGAGGTTGGACGTCTAAACCGAACATTAGTGAATCACCACATTTGTCTCAAAAAAGCTTACAACATGCTCTCCGTGGACAAAAGGACTGAGCTCTCTTGCTTTTGGTACCTGTGGATTATATTTGTAGAGTTTTTGTGCTGCTCACTTAATGCTACAAATCATGTAAAACATGCACAGAAATATCAGATCAATAGCAGCTTGAGATGAATATTGAGACTTTGATTACTAGGTTTATCTCGTCCTGCTATAGTTTAATCCCTAACACATTCAGAGAGAAGGCACGGTTGCTCTGTTCGTGTCAAACAGCACCTGCACTAAATCTGTGGGCACATTCACAACGCTACTTGTTTCCCTTCGCATCCAGGAGACTCTGAACTTACTGATTTCCCAGCAGATGGTAGCGTATCATAAACTTATTCAGTTTTGTGTGTGTGTGTAACCCCATTAGCACTATTGTGAAGCCCTTAAGGCCTCTCAGTGCCCGATGTTGACTGAAGTATTGTCTGCAATGTCTGGTCTCAAAGGACCATCTACAGAAAAAAAAAGCTAAATCCCAGTAAGTCTAGACAGCATATACTGTAGACAGTAGACTCGAAGGAAAACTTGTTACTTTCGTCCCAGATGCTAAAGGGGCTCTTCTAATGGGCACCTCGCCTAGCAAAACTGCCATTTGCCCCACTTACATTTTTCTATAGTTTTTTCATAGCACTGGGATTATCTGTTTAATTGCGTTAACATGACAATTACAATGTTTAGCACATAGCTCTGGTTTTCACATTAGACCGTCGAACAATTTACAGTCAACTCTATAGTAAGATACAAGCCTTGATTACCGCAGCACGTTTCTACTTAAAAAGGGTTACAGAAATACATCCCCAGAACATAATGTTACCTCTGCCGTGCTCTACAGTAGCTAAAGTAATTTTTCACTGTGTTACCTGTGTCACTCATGGGTCATAGGCATGGGTCCAAATCATTTATAGGGTGCAATGTGAAGGTTTTCTCAAGGAGCAGTGATATTTTTTAGACATTGAAATAGCATTAAAAACATTTTTATTCATTCCAAATGTCCATGGTATATACAGAGGTATAAGCACTGATATTTCATTTGGGTGACCAATACAACTGAACATTTCTATGGTTCTTAACCCATTCGTTAGTTTAAACTTGATTAAATGATGCTAATTCAGTGATTCACCAGTAAATGTGTATGACTTTTTTTAAAAGCAGGAGCCCTCATAGCCTGTAGGGATCTGTTTTAATAATAATAACAAAAATTAATTTCATTTCATTTTGCACGGCCCTGTAGTGAAAACCACACTCCCCAGATGGATCCTAGAGTGCAAGTAATTAAACAAGTGTTTCTTCGATGAACCATTTTTCTTACTGTTGAGATATGAAACCAGGGCTACTGAATACTGCTACTCAAATTATAGACATTTGTGACTTTTCCCTGTAAAGGACTTTGTTTTTTTTTAATAGTGTTTAACCTTAAACGTTTTACAACTTGGGCAGAGAATAATCAGTTGTTAAAAGAGTGCTGCAGAAATGAGTTTCCGACTAATTGATCTGCATCTGGTGCTAAATATATGTGAGAAAACAATAGATTGTGCAAGTGCTATTAATCACGAGTGGCTAATTAAACTATAAATTATGCAGTTTTATAAGTTGAACAAGACTAACTTGCATTAATATGTGTAACAGCAAGCTATGAAGTGGTCACAGATCATATTTACAGGTCACAACGCTCCTTGACAGGCGTACTAAGGGTGTTACATATGACGTCCCTGATTTTGTTGTGCCTTGTCTGGTTATGTGGCATCATGACCTCAATAAAATACCATAACATTTTAAACCAAAGTTTCTGACAAGGTCTGTCAGCCGGACAATTATACAGAACGTGTTTCCAGAGCAAATTAAAATACATTGAGATAGGTTCAACATGGAATCCATAGAAAACTATAAATTATACATAGTCTCATCTTTATTACGTAGTGACAATACATTTCACAAATCTAAACAAAAAAAAAACAACCTTTTAACCTTTTCATAATGAAAGTGCACATTTGTGGTTGGAAGGTTTGAAATAATTTTGCAATACACGTGTAACATCCAATTCGTAACATTCATTGACGAAGCTTGATCGAATCAAAGCTCATCCCTTTATCCAGTCATTATATTATTCAGCATAATTGGCTTAATTGGCTTTATTTAAGGTGTAAGAAAAAGAGCATCTGAGCTACACGAATGCTTTGAGATGTTAAAAAATAAACACTACGTTATCCCTAATATAACATGTCTCTAAAGCAGGACTATCCCACGTCTCCAATAAGCAATATTAAGCCTCTCCCTATTAGATTTTCATGGAACTGGAAACTTGATTTTTACTGTACACACGTTTAATATGTTTTTCATTATTAGCTGTTGGAAAGGAGTCATGATTAACGAGCCTGGCTAAAAAACCCATTAGAAATGGCATTCATCTTAGCCATTATTATTTCATTACTTATTGTGCATGAATCACTGCTATTTGCGCTGTCAGCTGAAATAACACAAGCTCAGTGCCAATATCCAAAGCTGTCACTGGGCTCCCAGTTTAAAGGAATGAAAACAAGCATGGGCTCCTTCTGAATGTATGATCAGGACGGTATAAAGTGCTTTGTGTAGTACAAATTGCAATACACGTCTGGGCTGTTATTGCTCAATTTAACATGGCACACATAGTACGCTCTTGTTTGCTGCCACTTGGGGTTATGAATGTTCAATTTGGTTCACATTTCTATCCCAGAGCAGCGTGTTGCCACAGCAAGTAAGTTTTGAGAAACACAGATTCAGAGACTCAGGTTCATTCTTAGCCTTGAGTTATTGTATGTGTGGACTTACTGCCTCATGTATGTCATAAATTGTATTACATGTTATCCCTCACTTCCAATTTGCTAACACCCTGCGAATTTTCTTCTAAGAACGAAGTTTGTTCGATCCCCCTCCCCGCTTCATCTCTCATGTTATTGCTGGTTGCACCTGATGCTTGCTTACAAAGCCAAACATGGATCTGCCCCTTCCTACCTAAAGGCTCTAGCTGAGTCTTTGGTGACACTTGTTAAAATAGTGAGGTCTGAGGCTGTGCTTACACAAAAAAATATTTTCCTCTCCCTTGTGCTTTTTAACCTATCAACTGATAACAAGGTTTCAGTTAGATTGTGTTCTTGGGCTGGTGACTATTTGGGTTCTCAGATAATGTATACTACTTCTGTAAGTCACTCTGCCGAAATGCTGTACATGTAGCTTAGGTCCTTGCCTATATTATTTGGATAATAGGAACACAGTGGCAACACGCAGTGGGAGATAATCCCCATCTGCCATTTACTCCCTCAGACATAGCCCTGGTGATGGGCTAGCATATCTGACTAAAGAAACATATATTGCAAAAACTACTATCAATAATGTTTAGTTTGATGCTTTAAGTTTTAGTTGCAAATCTATAGTATTTGTCAACGACCAAACAACCAAACCCGTTATATCCCATGCACACCGTCACCTGAATTCTAACTGCACGCACCCGGTACTCATTTCCGCACACCTTATTTATACACACCTCTTACCCTGCCGCTTTGCTAAGTCACTTGGTCGCTACATGGTTTCTAAGCGCTCCGTAGTTTTTCTATGCAAGTTTGCGAGATTGCCTCTTACCGGGTTCCGACCTCGTTTTTCGTCCCTCGAATCCACTTTTGCCTGATCCCCCCGGACATTGTTTTGCCTCACCCTGGACTGTGTGACCTTGCCTTTGTCTGCCGTTCTTAATAAACTCCTGCCTGAGACTGTACGCTGGGTGTGTCTCCGCCATTTTTCACGTGGCGTTACAGTATTTATCAGAAGAGTATGCATTGACCTGAGCTAACTGAAGTGACAACTATGATAAAGGAATCCATCCCAGTAAAACTTACACTTTAAAAACATCTGTAAATGGGAAAACAAATAACTTTTAAAAAATGAAATCGATAGTCAAAGACTTGAAAGAAAGTCCAGGACCCCTTTTATTTTTGCAGCATTTATTTCTTCTCAAGTCACATATGTAAGAATACAATCTGAATTTAGATGACATCCACAGTTTGAACTATAATCTACCATAACTCTAAATCAACTTAGCACACTTGCACGCTGCATGAACTCTTAATAGTGTGCATAGTAATAAAGCCCCAAGGCCTCTATGAATTCTTACATTTTTGGACACTTTCAGCACCAGCAAATTAACATTTGAAATAAAGCTACACTCATAACCTTAATACAAATATGAATCTTTGCAGTTCTTTTCACTTCTCTTCACTGCTTGATCGTCATTGTTTTTTGATCCACAGCTTCTCCTCACTACATTTCCTGCTGCTTTTCATTCAGCATCAGCATTGCTGATTTCCTTAACTATCATACGAAAGTGCGCAGGAGTGTCGTATTAAGGGAAAAATCTCAATTCAAAATTCAGAGTACGATTGTGTGTGTATCCATATTATTAGATTCCCAGAGGTAGGGTTTGAACCCTGGCTTTTTCCAGAGTCCAGTACCTTACCTAGCTAGGCTACCAGAGCCACCTCCCTAACCATCCATTTGTAAAAATGTCTTTAGCCCCAATAAATGCTCTAGTTCTATTAGGTTTCATTAAAACCGCCTTTTCCAGTTAATTTGTAGCTGTAGTTTATCAGTTAGATCTTATCTGCAAGATCATTTCATTGCATGGTCTTTGCAATCTCTGTTTGCTGCCAGTGTAAGGAAATTCAGCCCATACTCTCCTGCAAAGCTTCTTTCCCTGCTTAAGGCTGAGTAGGCGTTCAGATGATTCCTTACCGCTCATGGCTAAGCAGTCGTTCAGACAGAGATGGTTCTTTGAAACTTCCCAGAAGTCCTGCATACGATTATCATTTGAAAAGTGAATGTTGTGGCAGCTTGCTTATAATATGGCACAGTGGCCCAACGAAGCTTTTTGGAAAGAAGTGACAAGGCAAATAAAATCTTCTCTCTGTCAGTAGAAATACAAGGAAATGCATCGCATTAGTCCGGCACAGTGCGATAAAAATACTTTCTGCTGTTGGTTTACAATGGCATTTGGAAGTTAAAAACTGTGAGCAGCGTAGGAAATGCAAGACAGACTGACATGAGTTATATGGTCCTGCGCAGACTGTGACAAAACCTGGCAGTTGAAAACCCTTCCAGCACTTGTGTTCTTGTGTTGATAGGTGGTGTTGCAACTGCCAATAATGCACGTCAATTTGCTGCCTGCGCATATGTTTTGAGGTTATTATATTCCCATTGCTTTACATGTCATAAGGGAAAGTCTTTGGTGAAAGATCAAATTGCAAGGCAGGCTGTAATTTGTGTTGTTAATTAATCTGAAAGAAAAAAAAAAAAAGTAAACACACCACATTTTAAAGTGAATGGCTAATGTTGCACAGGTTTTGAAGCACCTAACTACCTCAGAAAACAGATAAGTGTTCGAAAGCAAGGATCCGCCTTTGCATACATGTGAACATCCACACTGCATAAACCTTATCAAGCGACCCACTTTACTGGGGCACATACCTCATGCACAGTTGCGTCTGTATGACTGTCAAGCAGGGGGTACAGTTATACCCCTCTAAATTCAGTGTTCGCTTTGGTAACCTAACATCCCTGGTGTCTGGAGTTAAGAAGAATGTCTAGTTAAAATAGGAGTTATTGGTTATTGTGGTGTGAGTTGTACTTTTTGTGTTCCTTACCTCAGGGTAAGCAAACAATTACATGAAAATTAAAAGCTAATTATTCAAGTCTGTGCATGGAGCTGGTGAAAGGGAAATATTTGGAAATATTTTGGGGACCATATTATAAAGTTTATGCAGTATCAATATTAGTGCTAGTCATACATTAATGATCCGTGATCAGGCCATTAAAATGTGGATATGAATCAATGTGAAATCTACGCTGGGTTGGCACCCTGTCTACAGTTGTTCCTGCCTCGCACCCTGTGCTGCTGGAATCCTGTCCAGGGTGAAGTGGATATGAGAGAGAGTAAGTGAAAATGGAAAGCGGACAAATGATTGTCATTTAGATTCTTCACTAAAAACACTTAACACTAACTATGAAATAGTTTTAGTAAAAGTTAGCTGTAGATTTAGGAATAGCTGGAAGCATAGCGCATCCAAAAGCAGAAACAACCTGTGGTTAAGACTAATACATGCTGCCTAAACTATTAACGCAGCCACTTTCTTTTATATTTTACTTGTTTTTGTTTTTTTTGAGTGGCACATTGAATGCATTAATTGATCAATGTCAGCCATGGCTGTAAAATATAGGTGAACTTCTGGGCTATTGGCATCTCCAAAAGACGGGTAGTCCGGTTACTACGTATCATTGCTAAGCTATGCTTAGCACTTCCACCTCAGGGCTCCAAAGCGCTGCCTAGCTATTATATTATTACAGTCCTATTCAAACCAAGGCAATTTTTTAAATAGGTTCAAAAACATTCAAAATAAAATGGCCTATTGAATAATGGAAGAGCAGAAACTTGTTTTTTGGGATTGTTAATATTCTGTAAGTGTTCTGTTTATAGTTATCATTACCTCAGACAGATGCGTTGGACAATAATTTCCAAGTCCACCTTACCCCAAGACGAGTCCACATGAGTTTGAGATGAGACCTAATGCTTTGATCTAAATACCAGCCTGATGAAGCAGTTACATTTGTAGTTCTACAATTACAGCTTGTCCTCCATCGGTTACTTTACATACTTTGTTAGCCTCTTTACTCTGCTCAGTAATGGCCGAGACCCCACAGGACCAGCACAGATCAGGTACTATTTATACTATTAAAGTAAGTGTATAATATACATCAATAATTTAACGTTAACAACGTTCAAACCGCATTGAAAGTAATCCCTCTTCAGACACAGGTGGTAGTGTAAGCATGTCTCTACAGGTGGCCGCTCTGATGACAGTCATAAAATGTGGCCCCAGATGTTCTTCGTCTGTTTGTGCGATCAGGCATTTGTCGCCTTTGGCTGTGTCCCATCAAGCTGTGTTCCGCATTAAGTATCAGGCTGCTGCATGAACTCATCTCATTCACAGAGCGCGGGAAATTAGAGCGAAGACAGGCCGACCGGAAACCACTTGATTTTACCAACAGTAAATTAACATATTGTCTTTAAACAGAGAGGAGAATTTAAAAGCAGTAATTATCAAACAGATAGGCTGTGAATAAAAATGGCTTGCCTTAAATGCCATTCAGTGTTTGTTGCTGTTCTATTTGATGGATAGCATCGTTGAAGTAACAGCAAATAATTCAGATAAGAAATGAGGAGCTGAAATAGGACCTCTGATGGATGCTCAGTCATTAGTTTGAAACAGATGTGCCACTGTTGTTTTGGCAGTGAAAGTAAAGTTACATCATTGATTTTCCATGGTTTCTGACTACTGTGTGGAACATGATCAGTGATAGCTATGGCATTCATAAAATAAACGAAGCTGTGTAATAATAGCCCGATATATATATATTAATACTGTAGAGTGGAATATGCATGGGGGTGAGAAAGATGGGACATGATTGTCCACGACATCCAATAAATAATTCATTGACATTTTGTTTATGATAAATGTCAACCAATTGAATGCATTGTTGAATTGAATGGTTGTGTGTCCATCTTGTACCAAATGAGCTTCATGATTTAATGCTTCTTTTTTCTTCCAAACAACAAACTACTGATTAGACCTGTTAGAAGTGTCATTCCACTTACTGTAATTCAATATTCCTTCCACTTAAAATGGACATTAGTATATATCGCACATGTTTAAAGATTTCAGCACTCTGCTTTACTCTACGCTACTGTAATTTATATAATCGTAGATATTATATGTAAAAATTCCACTTTAGATAACATTAAAGCATAGCTATCAGGTCAGCTAAACACCTGCTGATAATTGAGGTATTATTGATCATAGGAATACAAAGGCTATCAGACGTCAGGAACCACGTGGCTCCACTGTCACAACTAGCAATGCTAGCATTCATGCTGCTGCACTGGCCTAAATGCCATTTTCAAGCCAACACTGCACTGCCACCTCTGACCAGAGAGGGCAGCAAAGGCATTTAGTGCAAGCTTATGTCATCCTTTTGAAATTACACTGTCCAGAACACATGCTGCTATCACACGGGATTAACGCCTTTGATGTTGATAGGCTGCACTGAGGAGCTGCACCTGGATTATTTAAAATGGGCAAGGGCCAGCCTCAGTGTGGTTTCTTTATATGAGATGCTGCTGGTACATGGTTTAATTCTGCGCCTGGTTATGAAAAATATTTTTTCTATAAAAAAACAACTACAACAACAAACAGAACTCCCCCACATACACATACACAATCTAAAAAAGCAAAAAAAAAAACCAAAAAAAAAACGACCATACGTATATGGAGATAAAATACAAAGGTTGTTGAGAGAATTGCTGACTTGCTGAAAAGTTAAAGGATGTATAGATTGACAATGTGTAAGGAGATTTGGGAAAGTATAGTGTTGAATGCTGGATGGACAGACTACATTGATAAGGGGAGCTAATAATAATGCTCCTAAAGAAGGAATCTGGAAATGAAAGAGAATTTGATTTAAGAAAACATTACGGTCTTATTTGTTGGAGGAAAACAGGAAACATTTGATTATCCTCCATTTTGAAACAGGGATGTTGTCACATGTGTTCAGTAAATCGTTTTAGCCTTTTTTTCATTGCCCCCTTTTATAAATGTACGCATTCTTGTGCCGATCAACAGTGTTGTGGTAGATTGCAAGCCTATTAACCCTGAGATCAAACCAGGCTTACATTCCCACACACACCAACTCTCCCTTCCTCATATGTGCCTGTCTTAATAAAACCATTCTGTTTTTTGATTAAATATTGCATGGTCAGTTATAATAAATGTTGGTTTCTCCTGTAGCGCTTCCATAGGTGAAGGTCATTGTCACTTTACACCTGGGTCCATATCAGGTGTCCCGTAATAATCAGCCACTTAATTTACGGTGGTATATTATCAGCAGTTTAGGTAATAGTAGGCAAAACTATGAAGCTATACATCATTTGCTTTTCAGAGAACACATTGGTTATATAGATAACAGATAATAGACAATTATATACCCGATTATATCCTACTTACTCTCTCACTCTTATACTTTCTGTTGTAATTAGAACAAGAGGATTTAAAACTTATAAAAAATGTGTATAATGTCAATATTCGATTTTCTAGTTCCGTAATCGGTCAAGTAAGCAACATCAAAGCCACAGCATAAGAATGCCAAACTAGTAAGCAGTTTTATAAAAAGGTAACATGAAGCTTGGATAATGAAATGTGAAATTATACAGTTCCAAATCTACCAAGTGGACTGAAAAGTCATAAGTCACCAAAAGCATTTATTGTGAAATTACATGTGGACTGTGCTGTACAGCCCATAGGGACATTCGAATGAATCTCCATTTCAATCCTCAACCCATGCCAAAGAGTATAATGAATTCCCATTGTTCTGTGCAAATGATCAGTGCTGAATCTAGAGGAAGATAAACATCATTTACACATCAGCTTAATGGAGAATGTCCTTCTGCGGCAGAGAAAAGAGCCATGGCTTTCCACTTCTGTTGCTTTAGAATAGCATCAGTCAATTGTACAAATCTCACCTTTCTACCTTCTTACAGTCAAACCCTGCTGTCTGAATTCTTATGATCCTACACTATTGTATTGTAAAAATAGAATACATGGTGTTCGAAATTGCTTCCTCCTTACATCCTCCACTTTTGTTTAATTAAATGACTATTTATTACATAAATGTCATTTATATTATATTGTAGCCTATAATGTTGTGCTATAAGGACAGTTGGGAACGGAGAGGAAAAACTTTGACCAATCCAAAGTTAATAGACAGGGGCACCGATTTTCCACTATCATGCTGAATTCATAAAAATTAGGAAGCGTTTTTACCAGTTTCCACCTGATAATAATTCAAGTAAACCTTGCTCTATTAAAATATCATCATTATCATATTCATGTTTATTGTAAAGCAGGAACCAGCCCTATACAGGCTGCCAATCCACGTGCACATGCACACTCACTAGCACTGGGACACTTTAGAGACGGCGGTTTACCTTACACGTGTCTTTGGAATGCATTAGGCAGGCATTAGGAGAACATGCAAAGCCTAGCTTTTAGCCAACTAATCAGCAAAACATTTACCAGGAAAGGGTCAATTCGCATAACAAAGTTTGACTGCACAAATAAATATTGCTTATTTCTTCCGTGCGGTAAAACAGTATGTATTTGGGAGAGTCGTAACATATAACTGATCATAACATAACGTAACATAACTGCCAGTCCTCGTTTAAGTAGATACAATACTTTGCCATCTGGATCAATAATGAAGTTTATTCTCCATCTGGGTGTAAGGACTGTAGTCTTTTCTCATCACCAAAAGACAGACAGTGGTGTTTATTGGTGTCACCCTGTGATTCACTGGCTCTTTCGCTAAGTCCAGGGTTTGCCTGTTCTGACTCTATCAAAGTTTAAGATTGTAGTTGTGTAATGTAATGTCCATGTGTTGAATAAATGATCTAATGCTAAAAACACACAAAACAGTCAAATGCTTGCAAATTTTAGGCTGTAAAGCAGCTCCAAAAGTAATTTAGTTTATCTCAATATACACTGAGTTACCAAACACGACTGCTAATATTGTAGTGCTAACTGCTAGCTCTTTGTCGAGGAGCAGAATAAAATGTTAAAACAATTTACCTAATGACAACTAATATTCAGTTAAATAATCTGGGGTGCATTTCGCAATAAAGATTAATCTTAGCGATCTATGAATAACAGAACTGTAAGAATGCCAGCTTTGCGAGTGTTTCCTTTTGTTCGGTGTAAATACATTGTTGACACGCCAACCGAAACCTGACCTCAGATTTACAAACCTTTTCTCATTAATATACCATAAAAGTATCAATGGGTAAAATGTTATTAGAAAAGCTGACCGTTATTTAAATTGCTGGAATAAAATTATTAAATTGCTTGTTTCATGTGATGAAATGATTGCAACCATGTAATAAAATAAAACCCCTATAATAATTAATAATTTACAGTGGGAGGCTGTAAAGCCAGACAGTACACTACAAAGTTAATTTAATACTAGGAATGCACTAAATACATACAGTAAGTCCATCCAGATTAGAGTTTTACTGACATTTAGTATAATGGGTGCAATGTAAGTTTGTATGTTAAGTAAGTTAAGTATGTTTTCACAAATTTTTTTCTTGAATGTGCCTTTTATGTATACTGCTCACAAAATTAAATATGCTATATTGAAATATTTCCTAATTTTGTGAATAGTGTAAATAAATGTTCACTTGCCATGCATGGAATTAGTTTCAGTGTGGTTCCTTTAAGGGAAAAATAGCAGCCTCTATGTTTTTTTTAAGAAACTGCACATGACTTTCATATTAAGAAGTACATAGTGAACCGTGAATTGGCCAGAATACACTTAGATAGAAGTTTATACCCATTATGCACATTTATACATTTACAAGTAAGTTTAACTACTACAGTAGTTACAAAGGGTATCAGGAAGCACTCATACCTTTAAGAATCTTATTAAGGATTAAATTAGTACTTAGCGTGATGCACATTTTGAGAACCCTGACCAGTAAGAATTCTGTAGTTGACAGCATACAAAATGTATACTATAGTATAGTCTATAGATGTTTAGTATTTTCTATGGCTTACTATTAACCCATGTCTTTGGAATATATACAAAACAAGAAACAAAATCCAAAAGAGTTTGGAATTCCAGCTGTTTTGCATTTCTTAATGACTCTTCATCTGTGCTATCAAGTGTTACTATAAATACCTAATTATAGTACAGAAATCAGATTACTAGTACGCTCCACACAGCATTATCGGCTGGGCTAAGTTTAGCCAAGCTACGAGTCTATTAATGGTATAAAAAAGAGCAGCAGGTATCAGGCAATGTAAAAGGTAATCCTCTATTAAGGTAATAGCGCAAAGCCTTTGTTCTTTTTAGCGCTACTGTCCATTATAGCAAATGCCCTTTGAACTTTTGGATAATGAAAGTATGAAAGTCCCACTAGATTCAGTTGTGGCAAAAGTGGAGACGTAAGCTAATATCTAGCATGAAACGTCGCTTGCACCATTTAAACTGTGAACGAGAAGAAGCAATGGTGCTAAAAGTTGGGATTGTTGTATAGGTGTAACGGAATAAGACCATTGGGTATATATATATATATATATATATATAT
>JAUZST010039810.1:0-27025 GCA_034779995.1 Parotocinclus haroldoi
AGCACCTCATATCCTACACACTGAGTATAAACAACAGCTATTTACTGTCAATCCTCATATTTTATCATTTATATCATAGCATTTATTTATATTTATTATTCCTTTATTGTTACAATTAGTATTTGTAATATTATTATTATTTTATATATATATTTTTTTATGTAAAAGTTCAGCCAAAACCCGCGAAACAGCGAAAATCCGCAATCTATTTTTCCCATTAATATTCTTTGAAAGCTCGCGATGCACCGAGCCCACGAAAGGTGAACCGCGAAGTGGCGAGAGAACACTTTATTGTGAACTTGTGTGGGAAAATTCCGTCTGGTGTTCAGTAAAATGCATCAGATGGCGTTGTAAACGAAACACGCGCGACATCGTATATCTCCACGATGCACGTTGGGACACACAAGTACTGTGCTGGGACGTTTGGGACGGTCCATGAAACAAAGTCCATATGCAGCAGAGCACAGACCCGACCTGTGTGTTGGTGTCTTGTCTTGCTGGTTCAGCTCTCTGCAGGAAAAATGATCCCGATGCTCACTTCTCTACTTTGTGTTTTATAAAACTTTCTGCACCAGAAGCTGCGCAGTTACGTCCGTCATTACGGCTCTGAGCTTGTGTATCTGCGTCAAATATTTAAATATGGATCAAGGAGGTAAGGAATCATAATTATAAGGATATTAGCCGCAGTGGAGCGTATGTATGTATTTGATCGGACGTTATGTGGTGCATACCCGTATATTCATTATAAAAAACTGTTCCAGAAAATAAAATAAAACTGTTGCCATTGATAACACTACAAGTTCAAAAGCAAGGCTCCTACCAGACTAAGAGAATACTGGATCATGCATTCGGTACTGGAAGAAAGATGGCAAGGTCTTCTTAATCCAGTTGGGGTTATATTTTATTTAGTAATTATGTCTAATGCTTTACATGACCTGTTTAGGGCTCATCGTAAGTGATGTGGGATAACCTAAAACCTAAGACATTTAAACGCAATGTAGAGCCTTTGTAGAGCCAACAAGCTCATTTTTAATCTAATTTGGTACAATATGGATCTAATGCACAGTTTTACCCACATTTAGACGATCAGCAAGACGTTTGTTGGCTAACGTGCTTCATTAGATCTGCAAAGATACTGTAAACAGAGTCTCCACATGGACTTGGACAAGGTTAATTAGCGAGGAAAAAAAGCTCTTTCATAAAGCAGTTTATATAAAAACTCAAGACCTAAAGTCATGCGGGATGAATTTGATTATCGGGAAATTAATAAGGATGCACTAGCGATTATCTTTGGCGTTGTTGCAGTCAGGGACTTAGAAGGACATAAATTATGTAGCCTCCTTAGCAGGGACTAAGAACCATTATTTCTTGCAGCCATAATCCGAAATTCCTCAGGTCGGCCTTCTGTGTCCCGAGTCTCAGTCACGCTGTGCGTCGTGCGAGGTCTAATCAGAGATTGGTTCTGACAGGGGCTCGACGAAAAAGGGCCGAAGGAAACAAAGCTGTGCTGTGTGCAGCAGCCAAACCCTGAGCCGTGACCCAAATGTGCGTTCCACTGAGAGAGAAAATGCTAAAGAGCCAGCAACCATTAACAGTGCTGATGCGGACATGCAGCCCGGAGCCGCAGGGGCTTCTGTCAGCAGAATTAGTACACGCTGACCTTTCCTGCTCACCCTAGACCGTTTTCCTGTAGTTCTAATGAGTACGGTTGTGTTTTGGGGAAAGTGGCTGCCTGTAGATTGGCATGATTGGACAGGCTTCACCTGACGCTCAAAGTTCTGTCTGTGTTTAATGGTGGGCTTAATCTAGGGTTAGTCTGAGTATAACATGGAAACTTTAGCTAATGGACTGCTGCTTGGTAAGATGTGGAGCTCATGCTTTTTTTTTTAAACTTTGAAAATCAATTGAACCTAAAAAGTTAAAGTTATTGTAGGTCCCACTGCAGGTGTGTATACTCTGCTCACGGAAACGAGCTTTGAAAGCTGGAAACGGTTTTACATATATACAGAAGGAGTCCAAAGTCACAGGACGAGTCGCGTTGGACGTCGTCGACTTTTCACAAAGGCTTCCAAAACTGTGGTAGGTTTTCTCGTCGGTAGCTGTGTGAAATTTGTGAAAGTCTGCTGCTTTGATACGGCGGCTGTGCTTCCCCCGGACATCATTGTAATGTGCGATTTTAATTTTTTTAAAGCATATTAAGGGATTAAACTAGAGATTCTAATAACAGTAGTTCTGATGGAGGGGCCTGATGGAGGGGCCTGACTGTGCACCCAAACCTCTCTTGGTTTACTGATTACAGTTAAGGAATTGAGAAAATCACTTCAGCCTGATTATGCCTGAACTAGTCCTTTTAGGTCCTTTTAAGGTTTTCCCTTGTGCTTGAGTGATTACATGACAATTGCACCACATTGCGACCTTATTAAGAGCAGGCCTCTGATTGGCTGGATTCTGTGTTCATAGAGCCAGACTGAGGACTGGGGCGGTTTGGCCAGTGACGAGATCTTGTAAAGGGATGAACGCCCCATCCTTTGTGAGCCAATTGGTAATTACTGCTTGAGCTGATTGGTTGGCTGGCATGAGGAGTTCAGAGAGTTGGAAGCATGAAGAAACGAAACATTCTGACAGCAGCAGCAGCAGCCACGGCGGTGTGGGCAGAGGATGTTGTGTAATTCGGAAGTTGTGCCATAATTCGGAAGTAACATTCGGAAGTGAATTACTGAGGAGAGAAAACGGTAATTTGTCTCATAACTTCTCGGTTGGTATCGCAAAGGCTTTAATGTATGTGGATTTTAGGTCATTCTATTTCCTTTCAAATAAACCTAATCCACACTCACCCAGGCTTGCCTCGCTGTCAGAAGTTTTCAGTGTGTTTGCAGTGGTGGTGACCTCTGATACACTGAGTTGGAAGTATTAGTTACACTTACCAAGTACCTAGAACCAATAATGGGGCACCTACCATGTTGGTGAACTCTTTCGGCATACAGCTACTGAATGTGATGTCCATATAGAGCCGTCATAGGGTGGATTGAGAAAAGTGCAACAATTATATTCAGCCAGGGGTGACCCACGGACCTGTCTGTGGTCTGAAAGAAGGATTTCAAGTCTTTTTAGAAATGGGTGTGTTAAATATACCATAAATTAATCGTATGCTTGGGTCTGTGGTCACATGACATGGCGTGCCCCCTTGATGGTTCTTGTGCCTCGGAGCAGTGAGTGTATGCAGAAGGTGGGTATCGCTAATAAAGTGGCAACTCGGTGTGTGTGTGTGTGTGTGTGTGTGTGTGTGTGTGTGTGTGATGCTTGATGATGACTAACATTGCTGAAAAACTGCAGCATCTCTAACACGACAGAAAGCCGAGCAAAAACGCGTCCTTCTGTTCAGACGTCCTGCCTCGGCAGGAGGCCCTCGTGTCACGGGGTGGGTCTGTAGCGTGCCAGACCAGGGGCGCCCCGTGTGCGTAACGCACTCTGGAAATTGGAGAAATCTGAGCTCGAATCGAAACAGTTGTGTTCTTCATGTTACGCTGTCTGATTAAACCATAACCTTTTTACCCAAATTACCAGTAATCATCTGCTGGAACCTTAATGCAACATTTGAATTCACATACGTTGCTGATGTTTTGCATTCAGATCACAGATGGACTTTTTTTTCCCCCCAACCTATTTCGCTCAGCTTTATGTGCTCCAGTTCGAGGTCTTTTTTTTTTTTTTTTTTTTTTTTTCCTCCAGCATGGACGACACTTTGTCCTGGTGAACAGCTGTAGCTCCTCTGAATTCGTTCTGCTACGTCCAGAGCTCTGGCGTTTATACTGAACGACGTCAACAAACCCAACCGCGACTTTCTTCTTTCTTTCTTTCCTTCTCTCTTTCTCTCTCTCTCAGTTTTCAGTGAAGCGACGATTGTAAATAATTTGTTACTCTCACAATTGACTATAATAAAGAATGAATAAACAATGAATTATGGTGTGATTGCATTCGCTAGCAGGGCCCTAAAGCCTTATGGGGTCTTAAGCCAAAGTTTGGGCACCCTGGTCAACTTATGACACGTGAATATGAATAAGACTTGTCTGAATCAAATAAGTCATTTAGTCTTAGCAAAATAGCGTGGAATTAATTCATTTCTAACGTGAAAACTTAGACTCGCGAGATAAAAAGTGAACTGGAAGGGAGCGGTAACGAGTCTTGCAGTCCTTGTGCAAATATGGCCAAAAAAAAAAAGATCGATTTTTAGTTTAGAGGGTTGCATAGAACAAGCAGACAGTTTTATTATTTTGGTAATAAAACCTTTCTACAGGAGATTTATGGGTCGAGCTTCAAGGATGAAGCCTTTAATTATTTCAAAATCAAGCGATGTTTGCTCAAAATTACTTGGAAATCTGACAGCTATATTCACTGGGATTTGTAACTCGTTCCTGCTTTTAATAAGTAATTTGATATAAAATTATGAATTAAAAAATGAATGACAAAATTAGGAAGGTTTCAAAATTTCTCTCAAGTGTAATGACAGGCTTTGCCCACTAGTTGGAGACATTTCCTAATTTATTCAGTCTGCGTCCGAGTCTCGTGCTAACTTAAAATTATTAATACTGCATCAAAAGGTTTGGTTTTATTTTATTAGGAGTTGCTGCCAGTCTTAAACTGTACAACGAAATGATGGTTATTACACATTACACATGAATTATGGCATTAGAAATTCTTATCTCTTAAATCTGGTCTTCCATAAGAATTATTGGGTTAATATTTTGGCAATTGAATTTGCCTAATTGTATTTTTTTTATTCGAATGTGATATTAAGAGATTTTTCTGGATATAAGTCAGGGGATATTTAATGATATTTAGGGATATTTCGTTTTGAAGTTTCCCCTAATACTTTGTGAGCAGTATATCAAAGTGTAGTCGCTCGCATTACGATTTAGAGGCGCTTTCTTACACCAGCCATATGAGCACAAATAGGAAATGGCTACAGCAGCTGCATGTTATTGTTTATAGAGGAAACTCATTTGGGTTTAGCAGACATTAATCCGGTTTAATAAAGCTTACATACTACAAACCCTGCCATCATTTCGGTCCTGTCAGCTTCCTTAAAGCGGAAACACGTTCAAGCGTCACGCTTTTATCCCAAGAAAGCTGTAGTGGGGCCCACCAATGCGTGTTAGTACTTTAAGAGTCCAGCAGCGGGCTGACTGAATTGATCTTGGCGCTTGCGGTGTTGCGCGAGAGCTGCTGCCGTCTCCTTGTAGGGACTCCAGCTTTTTACACTAACTGTGTTCATATCACGGTTTGATCCAAAGGGTGATTTTGGACACGTGTTTTTTTCACAGCGTTTGTGCTTGCTAACGGAATCTGTAATCTGGCACCTGAGCCCGCATCCCTGTGTCTGGAGAAGACCTGCATCATCGGTATGTCGTTCATCTTTACAGTAGCTGCCAGAGATTTTTCTTTAACGTCTGCTCATTGCACGGAGGTCGAATTTCGCCCTTCTGGAAAGCTGTTTTAGAAATGGCCAGCGATGTCCGTGAATACCTAAGCGACTAGCATCGCGGTTTGCTTTGGCGATTTCACAAACCGCATACTACCCTACTAAATAGTATGCCTTAGTAGCGCAGCTCAGTAAATCTTAGTATGTACTGTGCAGTACGGTAGTATGCGGCTCTCCGGGGGCGTGTTCTGTGCGCTCGAGACGTCCATATACTGTAAGCTGCTGAGTCGATTTAACAAAATTAATCAAGTAAGTTAAAAAAAAAACGAAGGAAATAATACAATTTACAGTTCGTTAAACGTGTAGGTTTATCGCATTTTTGGGATTTTTTAATCACGTACGTGGTTAAAAGACTGTAAGGTATCGTGACTTGTTTGAATTAAGGGTTTTAACGGTCGACTTCGCGATTTCAAAAACTAACGTCGTTATGCTACGCTAACGTTGGGGCTTTATCGCTCTCTCTCTCTTTCTCACTCTCTCTCTCACTCTCTTACCTGGGACATTTAGGGCTTTTCAATGATATTAAATGTGAAGTTGTGGGGCTTTGCTACCCTTTTTTCTTCCACATTCAGGCACATTCCGTCCATCAGTGCAAGCAGATCTTATGGAAAGAGGGAAAAAAGTGTATAATGCTTTGTACTGAGCAAATTTTGGTCCAAAAGCTTATTTAAATTATATATATATATATATATATAAGTGGTGGCCTAGCTGTTTAGGTACAGGACTGTGGACCAGAAGGTCTACCTCTGCCACAGTTGGGTTCCTGAGCAAGGCCCTTAACCCAAAATTACTTGGATTGTAAGACTGTATTCATCGTGAGTTGCTCTGGATAAGGGCGTCTGCTAAATGACCTAAATGTAAATAGATAAACATGTAATCTTGTGAATATGAACAGTATAAACAAGCAGAAGTCCCAGTGTGTGCCACTGTCCCCTGGATGTTCCTATTCTTTAATTTTGTATTCTGCATAATGTTTGCAGTATATATGTTGATCAAATGAGTTTAAAGCATAACAGGAACCTCAGTTCACTTGTAGAGATTTTTCCAGAGCCAGATCTCTTAGGATGCTGTTCCAGAAAGAGTGAGAGACAGCGAGAGAACAAACAGAACAAACATCAGTGCGTTTTTTTTTTTTTTTTTTAAATCACTAAAACATCTGACCAGCTCCTCCGAGCCTCACACGGGACCAACTGAAGTCCGCAGAGGTATGGGATCAGATTTCCCAACTAACTGGTAGCGATTGCGCTCAGATTGTCACGTACGCGGCAGACAAAGTGTGTCTGTTCTGATCGGTACGAAGAAAGGAGAAAAGGAAGAAGCAAAATTCAGCACGCTGACAAAAGCCACCAGAGCGGCCAAACAGGGACAAACTGACGCACGACTAATTAATTGTCTGCCTATTTGTTTGTCATGCTTGTCTGTTATGTTTCTGTTAGCTTTCTCTCTGTCTGCTAATAGGATGTACGTGTCTGTTTATCTGTCCATCCAAACCAGGTCTGCCTACTAGCAAACTGTATTTATCTATTCGTTATTTACGTCTGTCTGCGTGCAGGTGCTTTAAGTCCACGCTCCCTCGCGGCCTCTTATTAGTAAGTATTATGTGACCCTGCAACTCAGGGTTCGTTTCCATGGAAACCACCGTGGCCTGCTTTCGGGAATAGGGGGGATTAGGGTGCTTGTTTTAGACCATTCCGCACATGACAAAGGCTTTTATTTTTATGTACATTTTGAGAATGGATTATTATTTGTTTTATTTGTGCCCAGTCAATGAAAGCTGGTTGTGTTTGTTCATGAGATCCACCTGATATGGATGGTAATTAGTCATGACTGACCCCTCGTGTGTGTGTGTGTGTGTGTGTGTGTGTGTGTGTGTGCGCGTTTCCACTTGTGAGCCAGGCACAGATGCAAAGTCTTGGCTTGTCATAGTAACACTTTCCTCTCATTAATATTCATGAGGAACGTGTGCGAATAATTAAGCCGGGGATCAGAATTCACTTGCAGGTAACCGCGTTTAGCCTCGCCGCAGAAAGGCGTTACATTCATATAACTTTAAGATTGTGCGTTACCTTTAAAAATACGAAACTATAATTATTTGTTCGTCATGCGATCAAAATATGGTCTCTGAACCAAAAAAACTGTTATCACGATGTGGCACGATGAGGTCCCAGCCACGTATTTGGAGGGACTTCAAACCGAAGCGAGTTCTTAAATAATCATGCTGACTTATAATTATTTGAAACCCCTTTTTCCAGTTGCTATGGCAAAAAATAGATGGAGAAAAACGTAATAGAAATGAGTGAGAGAGATCGAGGCGATCACCGTTGTCTTGGATACGACCAATTCCCCATAATGTAATGAGAAAGCAGACCTGCGGGAGACCAGAAGACTATTATTAGTTACAATTTAAATACAGTTTGGACGGTTGTCAGCGATGACACTCCTCTGGTGCCGACACGGAGCCGGTGCTCGTAGAGGATCTCTGTTAGGAACGAGTGTGTTCAGCAGGGAGAACCTGACGCCTGTAATTAAGAGTTCTCCAACACATCACACTCCTCATACTCATCGATTGATCTTAACATTCCTGTGTAAAGTCCCAAAAAGCTGCTTTAAAAAAGCTGGTGTTGTGTGTGTGATTGAGTAGGGCGTGTTGGCTTGTTTGTCCAAAAAAAAAAACCTATACTAACATTAAAAGTCTTTTAATAACAAAAACAAACAAAAACAGGCAGCATGCATACAGCCAATCCAGTTCTGTAAGAGTTAACGAATGCTCTGTATATGCACCAAGTCATTAATAACTGCACCTTATTATTAGATGGTATTCTGAACCCTCAACCTTGCTGTAAAACCTCGGTGCAAATCACCGCGCCAAATTTCATCTACAATTCTACCTACGAGCGCCGGTTTGATTCAGTATCTCTGGTTTTACTCCGTGTAAGAGATAGAAAGGAGGCTGGAAGTAGAGGAATGAGATTTCTTATCCGTTTCTCGGTAGGTGAAGGTCTCGGTTTTATTGAGATACAAAGTGTTAGTGTACACACACGCACACACACACAGCGCACAGCTAAAGCAAACCCACTGCTCACAGTGCTTCAGTCAGTGTTTTTCTAAAACCTGTATTTAAGTGTGTGTTAAGATGTAATTAATGGCCAGGCGTGTGTCAGGTGTTTATAATGATATACGGGAGCAACCAACTCAGAAGATCCATGAACAAAGAGTCCCCAGTGTGGTTTCTTATCTAACTCCTGGTCACTAAGTGTGACAGCAGCCTTTTACCACTCTGTAACACATTTCTTAACACATTCTTTGTCTCATAGTTGTAGTTTTTTAACCTGTTGAGCCAAAAGGAGCATTTGTTTGGCAGGAAATATTGAAATGCACTTTTGTCTCCGTTCTCTCTCTCTCTAAGGATTATCAGAAAAACAAAAATGCCCGTTGCATCATCCGTCTCTGACTCAGGTAAGGCACCTTCTTTCATTTCCATTATTTACGGTTTTATTATTTGTTATACGTCTCAAACCGAATTACTATTCCTCTCAATGCAGAGTATTATTACTCTCAGTCCCAAGTGTTATTATTTAATGTTAAACTAAAATGAAGACGCAGATTATTGGCGAAACTGCATCAGCATTGGTGTCCAAATCGGAAAAACCAGCTGAACCTTGTGCCACCTCTAGTTCGGTGTTATGCAAAGATTTCTATTAGTTTGTTCTTTAATTCACACAAGCATCACGCAAGCATCTTGTTGAGAAAAAAAAATGATTATAGTACATCAGAGCACATTTAAAGGCCAATACAGTAATAAATGCAAAAAAAGTGGGGAGGACTTTTAATGGAGTAATATTTTCTTGGGTATCTCACCTTTAACTCAGGTTTGTATACTTTATCAGAGCGAAACCTTATAAAAGGAGAAAGTTCCAGCTCTTACCATCGAGCCACAGAGCAGCTACATTCGTTCATTTATTCAGCTCAGGGCTCTTGAGAAAGAGCTGCATCCTGGTACACATCAGGTTTTCCAGTTTTTACCCGGTCCCAGCTGCAGGAGCTCTGGTACTTACCACCAGAGAACTCGGAGAATGATCCCCAGCTGGCATCCCACAGCCAATCAGAGCCAATCACAAATTCATCAGAGGTACTCAGACCCAGTGCACTAGGGATTCGATTCAGTCACAGAGGAAGTTACTATGTACAAGTCACATGTTCGGAGTTCCTTCAGCTCTAACGTTAAGATTTAAGCAGGTCAGAAAGCCAGCAGCTTTTTAAGAGAGGTTTTGGCACAAATGCAGCCACTGAAGCTGGGATAATGAAGTAAGGATTAGCAGTTACAGCATGACAAATCAACCTGACTTGTGCATTTGTCTTCTTTGTGCCTGAGAGCTAAAGTTGTATGAAGATGACGATGTCAGACGCTTTTATGGTGATGATGATGATGGTGATGATGATAGTGGACGCTTTCTTGCTTCGGATTAAGACCACAGTCTTTCAGTGTTTTTCCTCAGGAAGGGTTCATGGTTCAATGAATATCGCTCTTCCATTTCCTCTGCACTCCCCAGGGAGTTTTTACACTCCTCTCTCTCTCTCTCTCTCTCTCTCTCTCTCTCTCTCTCTCTCTTTTTCTCTCTCTGCCTATCTCTGTTTCTGTTTCCTGGACCTCAGCTGTGCCAAGTTCCCTCTGGAGAACCACACATGCTCGTTTGCAGGCTGCAGCTAGAAGTGATGTGGATATTCTCTCTCCATCTGACTGACATTTGAAACCTCAAGACAGAACCCTTTAGAAACCTTAAAAGAGATGCAATCGCTTTCAAAAATCCACCTCCGTCATGCACGCGTCAACCGTAAAGCACGAGCAGAGCTAGTGAGAGAGTTGAGGCTGAGCGCGAGGGTCTCGTGGAGGAAGGTTGAGAAAAGTCAGGAAGGGAGGGGCTGCTGGTAGCTGGTATTGACGTCAGATCGGTAAAAAAGCAAAGGAGAACAGGACCGAGCTAGAGAATGAAGGAGAGACGGAGGAAACATGGCTGGGAGTCTTTTTAACAGGCTGTCTCTGGAGGAGGCCGGGTTTGTCAGCTCCCCTGGGAGTCCAGGAGGTGAGAGAGAGAGAGAGAGAGAGAGAGAGAGAGGGGGCAAGGGTTGTGTTCACAGTGATTATAGTCATTATGCTTTGTCGATTGTCATTGTTATATCAGTGTTAAAACGTAATAAAATGTTGGTTAGAGCAGAACGTAGATCCACTGACGAGCCCGAGCTCTGTAGGCTTACTAACTTTTATCAAAAATGTTTTTAAAGCTGTGCCTTTAAGCAGCTCCCTCATGTTTAGAGGCTCCGTTATCTTCACCCATTACACTTTATTTTGTCTGAGCCATGTTAACACTTTGGTTACTTACTCTGTTCCCCTGATATGGCCTGTTTTAGATCGATCTAAACGAACTCGTTCTTTAATTTAGCAAATATCTAAAGGCAAGGCTTGTATCTGTCAACGCATTTCTGTGCCTCTGTCGCCTTAGGCTGCTCATTAGTGCTTGTGGACCTCGATTTCTGTAAATCTGCTTTGAGACAAAGTTCTATTTTGAAAAGAGCTAATTAGAAACGCCCCCGTCCTCCCGCTGTGCCATAATAACAGACTGGATGCCTAATAGCTATGTTAGATTGCATTTATGACATGTAGACACAAATTCCATATTCCCAGGACAACAAATCCCTGGACCAGAGAGTGCAGACGAACACGGCGAGCAAACAAATGTGTGAGCCTTTTGTACAAAGTCATTCTGAAAGTGTGGCTTGGCTGGGTCGGGGGCGCGTCAGAAAGCCTGGGAAGATATCGAACCTGATTTTATACATACAGTGTTTTAATTACGCCATTCCCCTTATTTTATGATTATGACACCGGCCTGCAGCCTTGACGCCGTTCGAACTGAGCCACAGGTCTGGAAATCAGATTAGGAGTGACTTTGAAACCAAATTCAAATGTGTCTTGAATCCAGTTAGGAAAACTCAGATTCCTTTGTGATTATTAGTCTTTGAATTGCCTATCTGAGAAAACCTACTTGCCCGGTCCTAACAGTGATCAGATAATTGGACACGTTTAGTTGTATTGTTTGTTCTTTGGGATGCTGCCTAATTAAAAAAAAAAGTTGAGCTAATCTATAAATAGTCATAAATGTAACTCTTTGATATATTATATGTTCTGCTTTTCCTAATCACGGAGCAGTATCCATACATGATGGTGTGTGCTATTTGATTAAAAAATGAATGATTTATGAGGCGCATATCTGTCCTGATTTAGACATTTTAGGTATTTGTATCCGAATAACGTAAGACCTAATATCAGGCAGAAGTGTCACTGGTTTCAAAACGGATTAAATACAAGAATAATGGAGGTGTTTTGACTTTCATGCAAATCCTCTAAAATAAGAACACCCGACAGGTTGTCTGCCAAGTTCCTGATGGAGCTTCCTTCCTAACTTTGATAATGTATTCCGGGAGAAGTATGGTGCTTTTGTTTCAAGGTTTTCTCTCACCCCCGCCCAGTAAATCTTAAATCGAAATAATCAGAAACCTTTAACACACTCCGGTCTCGTACATCCGTCTCCACCGAGCAGGAGTAATGACTTTACTGAAAACATGTCAGGAACTCTATACAGGGGAGTTTACATGTCACACCTCATTTACCAGACTGATTAATTATTTTAAAATCACATATAAAAGCTACAGATGCTTGAATGACAAAGCTTGCAGTGTCTGAGTGAGATATACGCATGAGTGCTGGCTAATCATTAGCTTTCAATGCCGCTGTTCTTCAGCGCAAAAAAAAAGGGGAATTGTGATATTTTGTGTAGATTTAGATCAGGGAATGTAATATGCAGCATTTATGACTTATCCAAAGCGACTTACAAGTGCAACAACCTTACAGTCACAAGGTATAGAAGGTATGGGCTAAGGGCCTTGCTCAACAACTGGGCAGTGTCAGCTCATGAGAGGTGGGACGTGAACCCTGGATGTTCTGGTCCACATTCCAGTACCATACCACCACAGTCCCAGCAGAATGTACAGGGTACAAAATGTAATATTCTCTAAGAGAAGAACGTATCAAATGAGAGGGAGTGAAATGTTTGGTGGCACATCTTTGAGAATTTCCTGCGAGTCATGTTTATTAGCAAATCGTCTCCGACTGGGTTCAGCTTTCCATCACATGCGTGTTAATTATTAGACTGGAATGTGCTAATCCTTTTCCTGCTGCGGCTCATTTTGTTTCGCACCGGATTATACAGTGTGCATGTGTGTGTTGGCATGCAGGCTTAAAGCGTGTTCACAAAAAGCTCCAGAGTGTTTAATTACATGCACACATTTATGCCATGTTTTATTGTGTTTCCGTATGAAAATAACGGAACCTTTGCAGGGAACCTAAATACGACCTTTACCCTTACCTTTGTGACCTAGTGTTTTTACACTGCAGCCTAAGTGGCCCAAATTTAGTGAAATCTTTTTTTACGACCATCTGTCGGATCATCCACAAAAAAAAGTAACAAAACAACGAGCTGCTATTGGTGTTACAGCAAAAGTCCAGTCAGATTGATTTATATAGCACCTTTTACAATGGAACATGTCTCAAAGCGGCTTTACAACATTATATTAGCTTAAAAGGCCAATCCAGAATTGAGCAAGCCTTGGATGGCAGTGGAAAGGAAAAACTTAAATGTAAGGAAGAAACCTTGGGAGGACCAAGACTCAAAAAGGGACCCGACCTCCTTGGGTGTCCTAGATGTTAACCGAAAAGGCTGGACATCAAATAAATGAGGTATAAGTCGAGTGTCCACATATTTTTGAACTTTAAGCGTCGCGTACGTGCTCTAGGAATGTACTGCATAACATCTCGCTCTGTCACAGGACAAGCAGAAATCAGATCATAGCAGGTGAGGCGTACAGAGGAGAGGAAGCGAACGAGAGGAAGCCGTAGAATTGGTGCGTAATTAAAGACAATCAGGCAGCAGCTGCTCGAGGCTCCTGGAAATGTTCCTCATTCACACAGAATCCTTAGCATAGAAACGAGAGAGAGAGAGAGAGAAAAAGAAGGGACTCTTGCTGAGTGGATTTAGGTCGTTTGCATCAACCCCCTGTATAAACAAACACCCCGCCCCTCCATGTTTTAATTATATCTACTGTCAGTCCAGGTTATGAGCTAACTGAAGGCTGATACAAAGCACACCATATCTCTATCTGTGTTTAACACTTTCACAGACCTGTAACCTCTGTGTGTGTGTGTGTGTGTGTGTGTGTGTGTGTGTGTATGCCTAGGATTTATTCTCTATTCTCTCTACACACTTAATGAATGAATCAAATTCCTTTATCATTTCTTCTGCAGCAATGCACAGCGTCCTGGATACGCTAAGCGACGGCACCAGCTCCTCCACGGCCAACGATCTGGACCTGATCTTCCTCAAGGGCATCATGCAGAGTCCGGTGGTAAGTGTGTGTAACACACACTGATAAACACTCACCCAGACCTTCCTAAAACAGCAGAATACTTTAAACTGCCCATATATCAGAGGGAGTGAAAGTGTTACGCCTTGGAATGGATCACCCTTTGTCCAGGCTGGGTTCCGACCTGGCGTCCAGTGTTTAAGCCCTCAGTAAGCCTCCCAAAAACACTGAAGCTGAACAACGGATAGACGTTGTCTATTTTAAAGTTTCCGTTTCTGTGTGCTCTTTGTGTTGTGTTCCGCTTCATTGAGCATGCTCCTAACGCCAGGTAACTCTCTTAACTTTGAACTAACTTGAACAGAAACCAATTCGACTAAAGTACAGCGACGCAATCACCCCGACGTGCAGATGTTAAAATGCACGGCACTCCCTCCTGTGCTGCACACCTTCCCTGTCCCTCGCTGCGGCCGTCGAAGCTGCCGTCATCGTATCGTATGTGCGAAGCAAAGAGACCCTCCTCCATCCCTCGTCTACCTAAGAGAGCATTTCCAAAAAAGCCGACCGGTTTTATAACAGCTTTGTGCTCTTTTCAACCCTTAAATGTCACACCTGTCAGTAAACAAAGGCAAAACTTGAATTGCTCAGCAGGGGAAACGCTAAGCTCAACAAGGCAGCACAGAGACGCCCATGGGTCAAGGATGTTGTTTTGTTTTTGTTTTTTATCAGACCTAACTGATTTGCAATCTGAAATTCTGAAACTGAATTGCGAAAATAAATAAATAGACGAATGAATGTGTTCATAAATATGTAAATCAATACTCAGATAAGCAAATATGCCTTTATTTTTGTAGGATAAACTACAAAACAGTAGTGTTAAGACATTCTTAACGGATTCTAAACCCAAACCCTGAAAACACTACTGAAATCGCTCCCGTTTTAATCTTAAGCTCATCGACTTGGACTCTCCTGGACCATCCTTCCTGCATGTAAGCACAGTTAAAGCCCCGCCCACTCTACATGAGATAATCAGCACTGTCACAATAATTCCCGAATAATATGTATATGAACACCATCCGAATTTCTGCCAGTTGCATCTGTGTTTACCTGACTTTTGATAATTGTAATATCTTAAATTATTTACATTGTACTAATAAAGAAGATCTAGGGATGACGGGAAGGGTTCAGACCCTATCTCGGATCTCATTGGGCACAGGCAGAAGTACACAAGGTGCCAGTCCAGCGCGGTTCCATAAATGTAATAGCTGACCTTACCACTGAGACACCAGAACTGCTTGTTCATTCTGCTGATGCCACATCATGCCAACTGCCCAGTGTTCACTGTGTTGTTGCATCATGCTGGTGTGGAGCATTAATCCCCGAGGACACACATGATGCTAAAAGCTGTGGAGTCAGTGGTGGCACAGCGGTTCTACAATTAGGACCAAGTCCCTGCACATGCCATGAGCAGGGCTTTGAACCCTCAGTAGCTTGGATTGTACCTCACATCGCTCTAGTGCTTTCAATAAAAACACTCCTATGTTCTGAATAAAAACAGGCTCACAAGCAGTTTGAGGAGCCGAAGCTGGAGGCCGTGAGCGAGAACAACGTGGAGCTGGTGCAGGACATCCTGAAAGATCTTACGCCGCTCACCGACCACAGCCAGACCGCTCACGAGCTCGTGCGCATACTCAGCGAGCCGCACTTCCAGGTACAAACACACAGCCACGCAAAACGGAACAACGTTCTCTCTTAAAACCCAGCTCTTTCTCACAGTCTCTGCTGGAAACGCATGACTCCGTGGCTTCCAAGAGCTACGAGACTCCTCCACCCAGCCCCTGCGCCTTTCTGGACCCCGCCTTCAACAACCAGCCCGTCCCGCCAGACGCCGTCAGGATGGTCGGCATCCGCAAAGTCTCTGGAGAGCATCTGGTACGTAGGACCAAAGCCTAGGACCAAAGAAAGAAGAGTAACGGGAGGGAAAAGAGGTCAAATAAAAACAGAAACGGGATCAGCAAAACGTGAGGTTTGATCCTCTGTCTGCTCCAGGGCGTGACGTTCCGCGTGGAGGGCGGAGAGCTGGTGATCGCACGCATCCTGCACGGCGGCATGATCGATCAGCAGGGCCTCCTGCACGTCGGTGATGTCATCAAAGAGGTCAATGGGAAAGAGGTGGGCAGCGACCCCAAGGTGCTGCAGGACATGCTGAAGGAGGCCAGCGGCAGCGTGGTGCTCAAGATCCTGCCCAGCTATCAAGAGCCACACACACCACGGCAGGTCAGCCACACACACACACACACACACACACACACACACACACAAAACCGTTCACAAATGCAGCTTTAAAATGGTTTCTAGGTATGTATTCTACACCAAACTCTTGCTTGTTATGTGGAACGCATCACACGATGGGCCAAGACTCCCTGATTATACAGTTTTTAAATACCCATTCTGTACTGCAGGGTGCTGACCAAGGGTCAGGCATCTGTAATGACTGGGAAACATCAGGCCGTAATAAGTAGGAGGGGTCAGGCTCCTATAATAAGCATTAAGGATTGGTACCTGTAATGAATGAGAAGGGTCAGGCACTTGTAATGAGCATTAGACTTCTCTGAAGAGAATATTTCCGTGAGTGTGTGTGTGTGTGTGTGTTTGTGTTCTAGCTTCCTACAGTCCTCGGACGGCTCTGCACAGTCGGTGTTACTGTTAACAAGCGCATCTGATCCGATAGAGTATCAGATTTATGTTTATAGAAAAACAAACAGCTGCTGCCTCAGCTCTATAAATTCCTTTATTTGGAGCGAAAAAGGCTCAGGCACTGCCAGCTTTGGACACCTGCCTCCTCTGCTCTGCGGCAAAGCATGCTGGGAGATCGGGCTGAGTCACGTAATCACATACCCAGCGAGACGTGAATAAACTTCCCACTTGGAACATTGCGTTAGGTTTTTTGGAACCGTCTCTGTTTGTTTGGTTACACCTGGTGCAGGTCACGACTGCAGCCTCATACGGCCGACCCATCTGTGCCCACCTGCCAGTTTTCCTGCCATCCTGAACCTAGGGTTCCAGGGTTGTGCTTGCATGTCTTTGTTCATGTTTAACCGCCCAGTCTTTTACTGTTATAGAATACGTTCGTAGTGTTACGATTAACATATAAAACACGTTAAGGACAAAAGTGTGAGACCGAGAGGGGTGACTGAGGGTAATTTTGTATGCTTATACCTACAGAGGGTCAGGGTTGCCATAGCGATGCTTTCGGCCCCCCTCCCTGTCTAAACGTCGCTCTTCTTTTGATGGTTACGTGGGGGTATTTGTCAATACGCGATGCTCAGAGCACAGTATAGTGCTAATAGTGTGTATTTATAGCTGAGACACTCTCGCAGAGTGTAAATACGTCGGTGCGAGCGCTGACTCACACACTCTCCTGTGACTGTTTACCGCAATGAATGGGCATGAATGCACACCTATGCTTATTCACAGCGGGCGGATTGTTTTACCCATCAGGATACAGAGACGTCCACTGTAAATATGTACAAGAGAGAGAGAAAGAGCGTGTTTGCACTGTACCGCAATGAGCTGGATGCTTACCTGCTGGGTTTATTTTGACAGCTCGTTCCTGATCTCAGATTAGATAATTAGACCACATTCTTCGTTTACATGAAGAGCTCGTTTGTGGCACCGAGTTATACGTTCAGCCTGCTGCTAATGAATCGTGTGCTCGTACCACTGCACACAAGCCTTAAACATTGCTGCCAAAAGCTGGGCACGGGACGATTTTCGATTTCTCAGAGCTGCCTAAACAGAGTAGCAGAGTGGCTGAACCGAAACGAGACGTCTGCTCCATGGCAGATTTACAGTTTGCGTCACAGCACGCCATGAACCTCGGGATATATTTTAATCATTAAAAAGGGGAGATACATCATGGGCGGCACGGGGACTCGGTGGGGTAGTTCCAGGTTCAATCCCAAGATGGACCGGCCTGGGTTCTTTCTGTGTGGAGTCTGCATGTCCTCCCCGTGTCCGTGTGGGTTTACTCCGGGCACTCTGGAGTCCAAAGATGTGCCTGTTAGGTTAATTGGTGTCTCTAAAGTTGCCCATAGTGTGTGACTGTATGTGTGTGCCTTACAATGGATTGGCTCCTCGTCTAGGGTTGTTCCTGCCCTTGCGCCCAGAGTTGCCTGGTGGGCACCAGCTGACACACGGCCCCGTTTGGATTAAGCGGAAGATAATTTATGGATGGAGAGACATTAGTCTCTGGTCATGTCTCAGGTTGGGTTACACTGCGAGTAATGGGTGTGTGTGTGTGTGTTTGTAATCAGGCCTATGTGAAGTGCCACTTTGATTACGACCCCACTCACGATAACCTGATCCCCTGTAAAGAAGCTGGACTCCGGTTCCACAGTGGCGAAATCTTACAGATCTTCAATCAGGACGACCCCAACTGGTGGCAGGTGTGTTGTCTCTGCTAACGCAAGCCATCCAATTAAAAAACGAATGTCGAATGTTTTTTTGGTATTTAAACTGCGATTTAGTGCTCATACAATAAAAAATTCCAGTTTATTAATCATTAAACCTCTGTATCTTGTATCTAATCTCAGTCAATCAATCCGTCTCTAAAATATTGTGTGTACGTCTGTTCTGGGACACTGTATTGCCATCACAGCTTGTACGTGTCTTTTTGGGTTTCCTTCTCTCTGGATGCACCCAATACCCCATTCCCCCCTAAAGCTGACCTGCCTTTGTTCTGATCTCTGCATCTGCAGGCGTGCCACCTGGAGGGTGGCAGTGCGGGTCTCATCCCCAGCCAGCTGCTGGAGGAGAAGAGGAAAGCCTTTGTTAAGCGAGACCTGGAGCTCAACACCTCAGGTACGAGCGTGCATGCCGTGGATTTACCGAAACCAATAAAAGGACCTCGTTCCTGTTGTCACTGGATCTAGGTTTAGAACAGGATCACCCTGCTGCTCCGTCCTGCATCATGGAAGTGCTGAAAACCTCGCCCCCTAGTGGCAGATACATTGAGGCCGATCCGAAAATGTTCCTGTAGTACGTTTGTTATTCTGTGTGTTACCTGGCTGTGTGCTGATGTCTGCAGGACCTCTGTGTGCAGGCATTGGGGGGAGGAAGAAGAAGAGAATGATGTACGTGACCACCAAGAACGCAGGTGACGTCGCACATCTATTTATTTTATTTTCTGCGGCCGCTTTCACCATCTCCAGCATCTCCCAGTCCAAATGCTTGTTTACTCTCTGTGCGCTTCTAAATGTTAAGTTCACTTTAATGAATAATTCACACTTTACGTCAGGCAGGAAGTGACTTGAGTTTTGTGTTTTACATTTGCTTAGTTTAGCTTTTCTTATTTGTTCTAAAGGCATTTCTGTCAAGCTGCCATGTAAATAAATTTTAGCTCGTACAGCAAATGGACTCGATACCCCACAGCTGAGTTTTGGGTTCAGATCTCACCAAACGGTGCGTTTATAATTTAGTTTCCCTCCACCTCTCAAAAACTGATTGGTCCCACATAATAATTGTGCGAGTGTGCGATGCCACGTTCCTGACACAACACGACCAGAGCCCAGGCAATAAAGGATTCCTACGACTTTTAAGACTTTTAATTCCCCCAACCTTTCAGAGTTTGACCGGCACGAGCTGCTGATCTACGAGGAAGTGGCAAAGGTGCCGCCGTTCCGGAGGAAGACCCTGGTTCTGATTGGTGCCCAGGGAGTCGGGCGGCGCAGCCTGAAGAACAAACTGCTGATGTCGCAACCTCATCGCTACGGCACGACCACGCCCTGTAATACACACTGCCTTATATTGTTGTCTCTGTGATACGGGTACAACATATTGTGTGTTTTACTGAAGCTTAATAACACCATATCAAAAGATGTACTGTGGATCCGCTCGAGTGGAGGATTTCCATAACCGCGACTTTCTTTGGACCCCCAGACACGTCTCGCAAACCTAAGGCGGACGAGAAGGAGGGACAGATGTACCTGTTCATGTCACGCGGGGAGATGGAGACAGACATCAAGTGCGGCCGTTTCCTGGAGCACGGCGAGTACGACAGCAACTTGTACGGCACCAAGATCAACTCCATCCACGAAGTGATTGAGTCTGGGAAGATCTGCATTCTGGACGTCAACCCACAGGTGCCGAGACTTTAAAGCAGGACAGGTGCATTGGGTCAGGACTAGCGCTCTCTGTAATATTGTGTTTATAATACTATATATCCAAATTTGCTCTTTTGTCCAAATCCCTAGATATACTGCTCACAAAAATAAATATGTTCTCTGAGAAGTATAAATCCTCTGGCACATGCTGACCCCTCTTTTGAAAGGAACAGGGCTTTAGGTCATTGCCAGTTTATTTATTTTTTTTACTCAGTAAGAAGCGCAGACATGCTCACTACTTCTGTGGCCTATAGTGTTCCTGGTCTAGTGATTAGAAGATGGTCTGGTCTGTCTGCACAGGCCCTCAAAGTGCTGCGGACCGCCGAGTTTCTGCCCTACGTCGTGTTCATCGAGGCGCCCGATTTTGAAGTTCTCAAGGACATGAACAGATCGGCTATCGAGGCCGGCATCGTCACCAAACAGCTCACGGTACGTTCTGTAAAACGCTCTTCAGCAGAGCTGCCCAGTTACAGGACGGACTAAGAATAACGAGGCACGTTTGTTGCCATGTTTCATCCTCCGTATCATGGAGCCGCCTATTTAATGCTTACCTAGAGATGTTTCCGTTTACGTACGAGCAGGACTGCGAGCTCAAGAGGACGGTGGAAGAGAGCGAGAGGATCCAGAGGGCTTACGGTCACTACTTCGACCTCACCATCGTCAACGACAACCTGGACGGAGCGTATCGTAGCCTGAAAGCGGCGCTGGAGCGACTGAGCACTGAGCACCAGTGGGTTCCTGTCAGCTGGGTATTCTGAAAGAAAAACATGGTCCGTTGGTTATGAGGAGCGCGGTGAGTGAGCATCTCGCACCGGGGGTCACACAGGGTGAACATTAAGGTTTTTTTGTAAGAACGATTTAATAAATACTTGAATTAAATAATATTGTATAACGCACGAAATGTAAAACAGACCCAGATTTACAGATACGCTTGATGTTGGGCGAATCCTTATGAAAGAGTTTTAGCTACAGTTAGCCAGACAACGCCTAGCCACACACCGAAATAAAAACTCCTGGCCAAAACCAAATGTTTTGATTATTTTTATTAACGTGTAGTGTCTTTTTATATTTATGTCTGAACGTCTCTGGAGGTGTTGAAATGATTCTGCCATTTTCCCGGTTGATCTGCTGAGGGACTTAAGAGACCCCAAGCTAACTGGATTTACTCTCAATACGAGGTTAAAATTCATTTGTAACCCAGAACCTGACCATAAAATGCTCCGTTAACTTTTCACAAATGATGATAAATGATTTAAATCTGAGCCGACGAGAAGGATGGAGGAACCTGAGAAACAACGGAGACACAAGCAGCAGCAGGTCAGTTCTCACCCGTAAAGGTAGGAAGGCAGTTTGATGTCGATTCGCGGGTAATAGTTCAGTGAGAGTTATGTATTATAAAACATTAATCACGTGTAAAGAAAAGTTTAAAAATAAAAAAAATAAGGGGAGATTTCAGAACGAATATGAAAGAGCATCCCATAAGATCTGCTGGATCATCTGATCCCTGTCCATCCCCCATCACTGTCAGGGTGTTTTGACCCTCTTGGGTGACCGTACACCCTACTGAACACAATGCGGGGGCACCCTGGTCCAGTTTTAACATCCTCCTGTTAAATTCACCCCCATGATCATATCCCTTCCTACTCCATCACCGTCACGGAGTTTAAATCTCACTTTGATCTTTCATTTTCTTTCTTGTTGACCACGTTTAATGAAATAAAATCAAATGCTTCTTTTTTATCGCTTCATATTCATTGGGAAATCTCCCCTCATTTTTGGGAGCATGGTGGTTGGTACTTGAACTTAAGCAGTGCTGTGTGTGAGTCGTAACACTGTATATTTGTACAGATCCCATAATCATCAAAGAATGGTTTTAGTTTTCTTATGAGGATAAAACAACAGACTGTAAACTATTCTTGTACATGTACTTGTGCGTTTGATTTTACTTCCTGCAGTGTAAATTATGAGAACGACCTGATACGGTTTATGGATAATATATTTTCAACGGTTCAATAAATAAAGTAGCAATAATCCGTAGCAATTGCAGACCATAACAGATGGAACATGTAATTGTTTATTCTGTAATTTGCTTGTAATTAGGTCTCCAAATCACAAATCTGTGAAAAATTGTGTCTAATAAAACTAAGATTCTGAAATAAACTTCATTTTTTTTAATTGTTTTTTCTAAGTAATCCATCGCTAATGTCATTCCAGTATGATGTTTCTGATTTTGTATTCTTTAAGCATTCATGGTTTATTTTACCGTTACCGTTTCTCGTGTTCCTGTTTGCAGCACAGGGCACAGGAACTACCCAACGCCTGTGGGCGCATGGCAGGCGTGTCTGAAATCTCGTCCGAAAATCTTTAAGAATGAGGGATTTGAGGAATAAGAAGTGAGCAGAGTGATAAAGGTTGGATGTGTGGATGTTAGAAGGGTGATTATTGAAGGGGAAAGAGACGAGGGGCTGCGTCCGTGAGACCGAGTGACCTGTGGGGACAGTAAAAATTAAAACGTATTTACTGGATGGGAGAACAGATTCTGTAAACGTGTTCAAAACGGACTCCAAAATACACAGCACCCCTCAGCGCTGAGAAATCCAACACCTGTGTGCGTGTTTAACGAGATTAGAATAATACATAAAGGGAAAAGAGGAATATATATATATATAAGCACTAGCATTACTTTAAGCTAAAATCACACACACAGATCATTAATGGGTTTTAATGTTTCATTTTCCATCTAAACCGATTTCACCCGCAAACCCAACAGAGGCGACGCTAGATCAAACAGAAAGATTTACAGACTGTGAGCAGGAATTAGAGTTTATTTAAAATTAATTCAGAAAGATTTTCAAAGAGTCAAACAAAGACGAATCCAGGAATCTTCTACTTCCAGAGCTTCTTGATGGACATGTTCTTCTCGCTGTCCTTCTGCATGACCTGTAAAAGAGGAAGGGGCTCGGTTTAAAATGAGAAATTGTCAGAATTAAATCAACAACACGCTTTGCCAAAAGATGAAACCAGACAATTTTATATTAAACAGGAATCAAATGGAAACCAGCGCAGATCCTCACACACACACACAAAACAAAATTAAAAACCAGACCTTAGCAACAGCCATCTCAAAGTCTTCCTGGGTGACGTGAACCCTCCTCTCCCTCAGAGCGTACATTCCAGCTTCTGTACACACACCCTGTGTGAGAGAGGTTACACGTCAGCTGCAGCATCACAGGAACCTTGATTTAGCTCAGAAGTAGAGGTTTAAAGTTGGGGATGTCTTTTTTTATTTATTTATTTTTTTTAAGAAAGATTCAAAGCTCAGACCTCCCAATCCTGCCATGAGGCAGCTCTTACTGAAAGTAATCAAACTGTTCATGGTTAAACCTAGCTTAGCACAAACTGTCCACATGAAATTTGAAAAGAAAATAACTTTAGGGTCTAAACGGCACGAGTGACTTAGTGATTACATTATTCTCTTATTACAGGTTGTTCCCTCCCTATTTAAAGGGCCACCGACCCCGAGTAAGTTCTGAGGAAAAGCAGAAATCCAATCCGTATTTTACATGACCAAAAAAAAAAGCTACATCTCACGGCTCACTGTAAAGATCTTGACGGGAAAGCTTAACGAGTTCCTGTTTTTAGCACCGACACGAAAGCCTTCATTAAATCACCTAACCAATAACCGTGATCAATTACTGATCATTGTCATTTATTATTGGCAACGTGATCTGCAAAAGCCGCTCCTTCTTGCCCACGTTACCTTGACCTCGGCGCCCGACGCTCCCGGCATGAGCTCTGCGATTTTGCGTAGGTTGATGCCACGGGTCAGGTTCATTTTACGCGAGTGGATCTTCAGGATGTCCAGGCGAGCCTGAGGAGGGACGAGAGACACAAGGGGAGCGAGATTAGTTACCGTCGGTACATGTCGGAGACCACCTGTGCTGGTCCGGGATCTGAAATCACGCGTGATCTTATCTGATTTGAAACACCAGTCTGAATTTACTAAGGGGCTCAGTGCTTAGAGGCGTCTGCTAAAGACTGCATGTCGTCCTGGGTTCGAATCCCAGCCTGGCCACGTAACGCAAGTACACAACCGTACACAACGTGTCCCCGGATCTCAGGCATTAAGTCAAAGTTATTTGTAAAGATAAACCATTTTACGTTCTATGATATTTCTGTCATTTATTTGCAGCTCTATGATCTTTATTGTTGACCCCCCCCAGAAGAACAACTGGTGCCATCCTGCCCCCTGGTGTCCACAGAGGAAAAAAAACCCCTTTAAAAGCTCAGATCATTTTGTATACCCATTAAAGGCGGTACATAAATAAGGGACAGACCTCCTCGTTGGGAGGAGGGAACTCGATCTTCCTGTCGATGCGGCCCGGTCGGAGCAGAGCAGAGTCCAGGATGTCGATGCGGTTTGTTGCCATGATGACCTGTGGCAGAATAACGGAGGGGACGCGTTAACCGGACGGCAGACGGGCCTTCAGTTCCTCTTAACCATGAACAACTGTGACGTCAAGCGCACGGTGAAAGCAGAACCCGCCAGGCACGTCTCGTACCTTGATGTTCTTGGTGGCCTCAAATCCATCGAGCTGGTTGAGGAGCTCGAGCATGGTGCGCTGTACCTCGCTGTCTCCGCCCGAGCCTCCCTCCAGTCGCGACGAGCCGATGGAGTCGATCTCATCCATGAAGATGATGGAGGGAGCATGCTCACGGGCCATCACGAAAAGCTCACGAACCATTCGGGCTCCTGCAAACACGAACGCAAGAGAGATAAAGGATTCCTGAAGCTGCACAGGAGAAAGAAAACGCACTCGTATAGGAGGTGTGTGTGTGTGTGTGTGTGTGTGTGTGTGTGTGTGTGTGTGTGTGCGTGCTCGTACCCTCTCCAATGAACTTCTGAACAAGCTCGGACCCGGACACCCGGATGAAGGTGCAGTCAGTGTGGTGAGCCACCGCTCGAGCCAGCAGAGTCTTTCCAGTGCCGGGAGGTCCGTACAGCAGCACCCCCTAGAGGACGGAGCAAGAACAGCAAGACGGTTTGAAGTCTCGTACCGGGTGTGACTGAACGTGAACGCTGTATCTAAACACCCAGCTTACCTTGGGCTGTGCAATCCCAAGGGCTTCGAAGAGCTCGGGGTGCTTGACCGGAAGCTCGATCACCTCCTTTATCTCTTTGATCTGCTTATCCAGACCGCCAATCATCTCGTAGGTGGAGTCTGGAACCTACGCAGCAAAACAGCCGTCTTTATAAACCATCTGTGTGTGGATCAACTAGAAACGAGCCGATGGGACAAACCGACCTTCTCCACCATCATGAGCGAGACCAGAGGGTCCACTTTGTTAGGGAGGATCTTGTGGAGGGTGTAGCTGTCGTTACGTAGCGCCACTCTGCAGTTCGGGGTCACCTGTGCGGACGTGAGAATAACGTTCAGCTCTTTCGTAGAGCGGCGGCGAGGCTGAAATCAGACCCGATCAAACGGCGCGCTTACGTCATTTATGTCGATGTTCTTGTCCACGTCAACTACGAATTTCCCCTCAGGATGAACCTAAAGGGCAGAACATTCCACCCTAAACTCGAGGTCTGTATAAAGCTCTGCGTATAAGACAACGAAAAGAATCCAGACGCCAAAGGACTGACCTTCACCAGAACCTTCTTCTTGTCCATGGCTCGGACCACCTCGCCCACGTAGGAGCCCTGTTCCTGCAGCAGCTGCAGCTCCTCGCGCAGGAGACGCACTGCCAAAAGCACGAATAATCTCACACAGCTGAACCGCACCGTTATCTGTTCTACACCGACGAGGTAAAGCAGAACGAACGCCGAGCACGACTCATCAGTCTCACCTTTAGCATTTAGCTCGTTCCTTTGGGCCTGCAGACGCCGCAGGTTTTGGCTCTTCTCGTTCACGGTCAGCTGCACAAAGAAACAACAATATTAACTGATTCGTTTAGCGCCGTGCGTGTGTGTGTGTGTGTGTGCGCGTTGGCTCTCCACACTAACCGTATTCATGGATAAGTTTGCTCTCTTACCTGGAGCTCCTCGATTTTTGACAGGTAATACTGCCGGAGACCTGTACCCCCTTTACTGTCCTCCAACTCCATCTTAAAAACAGAGGGGGGGCACAGAGGGGGAGAGAGAGAGAGAGAGAGAGAGAGAGAGAGAGAGAGAGAGAGAGAGAGAGAGAAATAACAGACAGGGACCAAAAACGCACAAAGACAAAAAAATAGAAACCCAGAGACAAAGAGGGACAAACCCAAAAGTGAAGAAAAAGATACACAGGAAGAGACAGAAAGAAACAACCAGAGCAGTGGGGCAGGGAGACAGAGAGAGAGATCAGGCGGATGATTTTAAACTATGTCACTTCTCTAAACCCCTGGTTCGAGCCTCGCGCTCCTGGTTGTTACTGCACTCTATAAAGTCCCCCCTCCAGTTCATGCTTTAAATTGTACCATTGTACCATTTACAAATGTACGTGTGAATGCAAAAACGTTACTCCCAAAACAGAAGTGTCTAACCCTATAAAAACACGAACGTTGTTCGATTTAAACTGTATCCAAAACCATAAAACTTCTATCAAACTGAACACTGACACAAAGCTAAGGCTAACATTAGCGGTACATTCCGTTTTCACACCCGTATTGCACAGATCCCAGTTCCTGCGCTCCGATTGGCTATAACAGCAGACAAGAAAGCAGACAGCCAATCACAATTTCGACATGTCAACAACGAGCCAATCAAATTTCAAAAGGCGGGACTTGTTACAAAACAGGTAGAAGGAAAACCGCTAAGGCACAACAATGAGACAGCAAACCGATTCTGTTCTATAATATATCATTTTTAAAAAGATGAACGTGTTCAACAGAGCACTCTGCTCACTCTAATAGGTTTATATTTCAGCGCATCGGGTTAGCGGAGACCTAAAGAACCACAAGTTATACACGAGAGCAGTGTTTCGTTCTGAATCAGAAG